>PNEQ01091631.1:0-5000 GCA_003012365.1 Medauroidea extradentata | reverse complement strand
GTCGAATTTAACAGCGAATAACTTGAATCAAAAATGTATAATTCGAAAACACTTTCTAATTTACACGGATAACAATATGAGTTTTTTCCTATATGGTTAGTATGTATTTTTAAGGTTAAAATACTTTCTCCTGAAGGGGTGAAAAATTGTAAAATAGCAATTGCTTATTCGGTACAGAATGTTCTTAAGGTCAAGATTTCCAATTTTTTTTTTTTTCGAATAAATTTTTAAATGATAAAAGAGAGCAGATATCGTCAACCCGTTACATAGATATGTTGACTATTGTTATTACTATGTATCCTAATTTTTCTTAAAGGAAGAAGGTGCATAATTTCGGCCAACTACAACTTTAATACGATAAGTAGCCAAATCTATACATTTTTTCTTTGAAAAAATGAGGTTACATTGTTAAACATTTTCTACAAGAAAATTGTCCAATTTTACAGTATCTGCTCCCTTTTAGAAATTAAAATAATAATATTCGCTAAAAAAGCATAAATGAAAACCTTTTGTTTGTTGTTACAAAATTGAGCGCTATAAGAGTGTGACAAACACCTTTACATTTCCTCACCACCCCCAATTATGTATGATGAGGAATAATATCGGCTAAATACGTTATACAAAACACTAAAATACCTATAATTCGTTTCTTAATGACGAACAAATAAAATTCGCGCGACTTATATCAGATTATTGCCTCGGATCAACACTGTCAGTCTTTTTAATGTAATAATTTTTGTTACGTCTTCTTCAGTGAATTCCTTTTTTTACGATAAAATATAGTAACAGTGTTTGACATTGACGTGCAAAGTGTATGGGTCTTGTTTTTGGTTAAGTTATATTTTTAAAATTGAATATGTGTGTATTATAAAGTCCACACACACGCGCGCGCGCGGGTATTCGATTTTCTAATCATTGTATGCATGGATGTACTTTCATCAACTAGCGTATATTGCCAAGGACGTAAATAATTATGAAATTTATATTAAAATCGATAGTTATTTTAAACTTTTACCATTATTGCGTAAAGGTGATTATTTTATACTTTTTGTTTAATGCTCCGTTCAAAAGAGTTGTGGACGGCTTGTTTGTCTTGTTTCTTCCTGACAATTCACTCGAAGTGAAGGTTGTTAGCGGAGCCGGGAGGCGACGAACTCAGATCACGAGGTCGACGATAGGCCAGGCGAAGTCACGCGGCCGGACCAATGGCCGCGAATTAGCGAAGGTCTAATGAGCATGATTACAATGCACGTGTCTTAGCACTGGTCACTTTGAAGTCGAGTGTCTGTCAGGTACCATGGTTTCAATTAGCACATTGAAAATACAAATTACTAAAGAACATATTACACCTCCGCACTAATTCCAACCGGGAGGCGTTATTAGTTTTTTTTTTTTGGGAAGGGAGGGGGGGGGATATATATTTTTTAAATGAAATAATTATTGCGATGATATACTTAACTTACAATAGCGTATCATTTTTTAAAATTAATTAAGCATGTGTAAAATTTTAAACTTTAATATAAAATTCAGTTTTATGGGCTTACATACACAATAAAATGTATACAATTTTCATTCTAAAACTGCCCGTACACGCAACATCCCACAAGACAATATCTGTTTAACTGTTATCATGGCGCCCAGCCAAAACCATATTTGACACCCATCCCGAAGCCAGCGCAAACTTACTCGGAGATCCTCCTTTGATCAAACTCGCCAATAAGAAAGCAGTAGAACTGACCTATCTTGACGCTATGGCCAAGATCCAGCACGGTTTGCAACAGTTCAGCCGACGTTGCCGTGCAGTAGCACTCCTGACTTCAGCTCGCCGGTCGCGGTTACGTCCCCATCAAATGTACCGTTAATGGTCGCTCATTAACTTTTAATTGCATTCCGTGTAAAAGTCAAAGGACTTATTTGGAACGTACGTCACTGATTACTCTCATTAGTACAAGCTATTTACTGTTAACTGAGTACTTTTGGAGACTGCATTATTATTATTATTATTATTATTATTATTATTAATAATAATAATAATAATAATAATAATAACAGATGATGTTACATCGCGAAAATGTTTTGTGCCAACATACCCTTGAAAACGCTGTAGTTTCTTGCAACATAATGTTTGGGTGATGTTCGTCTGACACAACGTAGCTGTCTGCACACCAATGACAGGCATCAAATATTGCAGCGGGATTCTTATTTGCTCAGTCAGCTAGGGTAACAACTCTACGTACAAGCTAAAGCCAGTAATCTTCTGGTAAGCTGAACGTGCAATGAAAGCCAGCAAACAGTCACGTTTTACCGCGATAAACCATCATCTGTAATAATAATAAAGAAATAATTTATGCAAATTACTGTCCTGGGCATAGCCTGCTTCAGTCAAGATGGAGGACTTGACAAATGAAATATAATATTTGAATCAAATTTCCTTATTTGTCACAAAGCTTATCAAAATAATTTTTAAATCCCTTATTTGCCAACAATTTACAATTCTATAAATTAGTATTTATATTTAATATCTCAAGCACCTAGAAATACATTAATAGTTAATTAATAAGGTTCTTTAAAGAGCTGTCCCTAAACAGTATCAGCCTTTGTTTGGACTTTTTTCATTAATTCCAGCAACAGTCTTTTTTGAAAGTCTGACCTGCACGTCTGTTCAACACACGCAACTGCACCATCCACACTCTCCAACTACGCCACCAGACACTCTTGGAGCAGCATTGCTACTACTAGATGTGTTGTCCCATATCCGCAGGGTCGCTTTCGTCACCATCGTCGTCTCCGCCATCGTGATAGCTTCTCCGACATGTCTCGCACCAGGCTAAGCGCCAAACAAGCACTGCCCACTCGGTCGCCACCAACTCTGTTTATACCCAGTCCTGACACCATCCATATCGTTCTCCCAGCTCAGCGATGGCACAAGAGAGACAGCGAAGGTTCCTTGTGATGTAATTTCCTGTTAGGCCCTTCCATCTAGGAGAGACTCGGGTGTACGCACTTCAAGGGCGTCTTAACAGTATGGGTTGGTGCGTACTTCAGCCGACCAGGCTGTCTCGTAACAATATATTTTATTGTTGACTCAGAAAATAACTTTTAAATACTGACACTGTGTTCATTTTTCCTATGCTACACTTGTATTGGCGCTTGGTGGAAAAATATAAACTTGTTGAAAAGAAAATAAGCGAGACAAAAGTACTCATAATACCATGAATAATTAATAGAGGTGCGTGAATTTCGCATAGGCCTATTCATCTGGCAGCAGTGTATATTTCTCAGTCCTATACACACTCTGGCCACAATCGAGTAGGGCCTATATATTAGCTTTCAACGGTGCAAGCGGGTAACACGTGATAGTGCTGTGAACTATTTACTTGTGTACTACCGGCTTGCTGTTGTCAAATATGTGCCGAGACAACCATCGTCCAATCACTGAAGTTACACTGAAGTAGTGTATATGGTATTGGCGTACAACCTGACCTAGAATATATCCGCGAAATTCACGTATCTCTAACAAGTATATACCCAAATTCACGTTCAATTAATGAAATGCACTACCGATTTTTTTCTTTCAGCAAATTCCTAGATATTTACCATATTTTAATATAAAAGTGACTATGATGCAAATTTCAACGATCTCAAAAATTAAGGAATGACACCACTGTGTAACATATTCATTAGTGGTTAAGGAGGCTGCAGCCAGAGTGTTTAAATGAGAAATTAGTGTTAAAATAAATTAATTTTCAATATTCTGATTTTAAAGATAACTATACAACAAAAAGTCTCTACATAAAGTTTCTTAAAAAATATGGTGTTAGAATGTTTATTTACTTATTTTTCGTTCATAAATATTTATGATATATGTACCGGTGTATTATGTTTTAGATATAATAAATAAAAATAAAACAAAAGTTACCAAACTATCATATGTGTTTTTTTTTCTCGGAACATTCAGGTTTCAGTACAAGAAATTACACTACATTAACGTGTCAACTCGCCAAAATATTCGCTCACATTATCGACAAAAATTATATCTTAAATTCCCGCTTGGTTTTCTTACACTGAATTCTCAAAACCATTAGTTCTATAATCACACTTTCTTATGTGAATTATGGGTACGCAACTGCATGAAGGCTGGAAAAACTTTTAAGCCGATCCGCCGCTTATTTGGGCGCATGACTATTTTTCACCCCGCTCCATTTGATTTATTATATCAGCCAACAGGTTCAAGTATAAGCTTAATGCTAAGAACATAGGCTTTGTCAAAAAAATTACAATATGATCAAATTTTACAAAAATATACAATACAAAAACACAAAATCTTATGGTAAGTTAATGGTTAACTACATTTTTACAATAAATACATAAAAATATGGTTTATAAAACCTACTAGTCATTTAACATAAATTATAAAAAGTTGTCGATTAAGTATAGTTAAAACAATATTTAAGAGCAAGTATACAATGCATACACCTTGGTAAATATGATTTACATTAAAAATCTTGCATTTCAATGGCTAAATATATATTCTTAATTTCTATATATTTCCTGAGTTCCCTTTTAAATTTAACTATATTTTCAATTAAAGATAGATCTTTAGGTAACTTATTGAAGAAAACAAGTCCTCTGTGTTGAATGGCCGTTAGCGTTCTCCCTCTTTTGTTTATGGATCTCTCTCTCGGCGCAGCAGTATGGCTTATTCTGTGATGCTACGTTGAAATTAGAGTTGGCGGAGGGAGATGACTTTGATTTGGCCAATCAAGCAAGCGGTGCGTGCGTGCTGCGAGCGACGGTTTAGTTAGTCACACATGTTCACACTCATTTATATCAGGCTACGCTACTGCCGAAATGTTTGCAGCTAGCTTCAATCTTCAGTTTTTTATTCTTCCGTTGTTACACGCAATCAACACACAGAATTTTATTTTTAGGTTTAGTACCAGGATATGTACAGTAGTTTACATAATCAATAATAATAAAAGAGAGAGGTTGGGAAAAGG
>PNEQ01091630.1:0-46245 GCA_003012365.1 Medauroidea extradentata | reverse complement strand
AAGATATTAAACAATACAAAAACCCTTGAAAATGTAAATTTTGGTACACGGTACCGGCCATTTTGTTCTGTAAAATCAAAATGAGGGCAGATAAAAATCAATAACTTTGGGTTTGCACTGTTGAAATATGTACATTATGTGTGACAAAATTTCAAATTTTTTCAAAATGGGTCAGCAACCAAAATAATTGAAATTGGGTTATTTTCCATGGAATGACCCAGTACATAGTCTACAAGAAACCTATGCACACAGGCCCATGCCATCAATTTGCACCGAACCACTCTAAAAGCACCAAAACTGACATAATATGCACATTAGCCAACAAAGTGGAGATTATTTGTGCAAATAAGAAATCTTTTGGGGTATAAACATAGCCAAATAAAAAAAAAACTCACAGCCCATGGTTACCTAGCCAAAACCATCAAATAGCAATAAAACCCAACAGAACATGCAAGTCCACAAAATTAGAAAAACTATTAGAAACTCTTGTTATTACATATGTTCGAGATCTTTACATAAAATTAAGACATCTATGTAACAAATATGGACTTCAAACAGCATTCTAATCTAAATCCACTATTAATAGTATCTAAATGCACTACTAAAAGTATAATTAATAGGGTGAAACCAGCCACAGAATGATTACAAACCACAACAGAGTAATATTGTGACAAAGCTGCAAATTTGTGATTTTTTGGAATTTAATTTTTTTATTTTTTTTTATGATGCAGCCTGTTTTCTGATAAGTTTATTTTATTTCATGGCTTATTCCCATGATGAGAGTGAGTGTAGCTGTGTTTCTGTGTTCGATATGTTAAAAGTATGTAGGTTTTCAGAGATATTTTAGGCGTAGTTCTGTATAAGTAGTTTGTCTGTGTTTCTCGAGAACTCGGGCCGCAACCGAACACTTGGGCAGGCGAATGCAGTCACGGGACAGTCAGATGGTTTGCACGCGGGGTGACGTATGCAAATTCCTGCGTTTTCCGGTGTGTTTTGCTTCGTGTTCCTGAGTTGTTTAGAAACATTTTTAAAGTTATGCATAGTTTGTTTTGTGAGCAGTTTCATTGCCTTGCGATGCTGCCTGTTATCAGTATGAGGAGGGGTTGTCGACAGTCGACCCCAGCAGTTTAGTTTGTTGGCGTGCGAGGGGAGCGAGGGAGGAGGTAGAAGCTGAGGAAGGTAGAACATGCTGCGTGTGGATTGGCCTCTGGCAATATGCGCTGAAGAGAGAATTAGGAGAGTAAGTGAGCGATGAGAAGTCGAAGTTTAGAAGGAGAAGGTGATTGTCGAGTGGAGGGGTGCAGTTGTTGTGCAGCGGGGCTTGCGACCAGACATTCTCTGCCGGGGGAGCAGAGTGTGCTACTGTCATGGAGGGCAAGTTATCAACGTTTTAGTTTTTTTTTTCCTTTCTCTCGTATAGGGGTGATTTCTCCCAGACTAACTGGAGGGAATGCACAATCTGTATTTTTCTTGTTTAGATTCTTAAGTAGTCTGTAGTCTAAGTAGAGAAGTAGCAGTCATGAAGTAGGAGTCGACACAGACAGGCAGCTGCAGCCTACCTGCCAGAAGCTAATGGTGTAGGCAAGCCATTATGGCATGAGGTATATTTATTTCTGCTACTTTTCTGGTAGCTAGCACTTCTTTCTTTCTAGTTCACTCTGTCTGTTTCTACCGTTTTTAAATTTTTACGGGCATTTAGATTCTTTACATTTAATCATTTTTAATCATATTTAATACTTTCTTTTACTTCATTTACTCTTTTCTTTTGTTTGAAGTTCAGCTTCTTCACGTCGACATTAGGCACTTACTGTTGTTTTATAACACGCTGGGGAGCGTTGGAGCTCACTTATTTACTTCATTGTAATTTTTTTAAAGGTGATATCAATGAAATCAAATGTAATAATAATTTTTTCTTTTTGATTTTTATGATGTTTGCCATATAACCTTTGCATTAGGTTGAATTATTTTAATTTTTTTATTCACTTTTGACCATGTTTGGAGTTACTGCGGAAGAGTTTTCATTTCGTAAGGAATATCTTTACAGAAACATTATTTTTTGTTGTAATTAGTGTCTCGTAGGAGACAATTTTGTAACCAAATCTATTTTCTGTAGTTTTCTTTGACAGACATTTGCATCGCAATGGATTACGTCCAAAAAAATTCTACTCGGTCATATAATGTTGCACCAAATTTGCAAAATGACCCTTAATTCCATATTATGCCACTAATGATGACTAGTTAGAAGTCAGTTATAAGACATATATCTGCTACATGGAGTTCTCTCACATTAACTGACTCAACTAATATTATATTAAAATTAAATAGTTTAAATATATTTCTAATGTAATTATTAACAATGCCAATAATTCCGATTGCACAAAATTCTGCACTACACTTATCACTAACCAGGCACGTAACTGGAAAAAACGTACTGGGTACTCAGACCTTCCTACCATACAACCATTACTAAAACACTGGTATTAGTTTGTGTGCTCCGACTAGCTCAATTTCAAACGCTCAAGTTGGTTATTATTTCGGGACTCAATAGTAGCGGTGCTATTATTTCAAAGAAAATAAAATTGACTTTGGCTACATTATTTACTTTAAATTTACCTTAGAACTGTCATAACATTAACCTAGATCATAGTACATTATCGGTTGGCAGCCCCACATGGTTGGCAACTCTACTATGTTGCCATTTTCATTGTTACTTGTCCCTTAACCAGCATAGAACTGCTCGATACTGGCACTCGGTCTGTGACGCTGACTCTGCTCAATAACAGTCCAGCAGAAAATTTACCATGACTTAAATTCCAATCATCACTCCGCCAACGATACACCTAGCGACCATTTACTCTGAACATAACCTGTCCGTAGCACGTCTTGGCGAGCAAGGAAGACAGACTCATAATGCTGCAAAAGTTTTTAAGTTTTTGCAGTTCTTGTACTTGTTAGCCGCCCCATCACTAAAATATTTGACATGCTGGAAACTTTCTCTTGATGAAGTTTACAACACAATTAAGGTAAGCATAACCAGCAACACTATCATGGTCCAAGTGATCACTAATTATACACATACTTAAAACATTTATATCTTTCTCCACTTCACTATGAAAATATACTGATATTGTATATAGAACTGCCTGGCTGTTATCTCAGTGATAACCTTGAACAGCATCCTGTACAGTTTTCTGAGAAAGCAAGTACAACTATTACTTTGCTGATCTTCAAATATTCTCTACAGTATTTTAGATATGGTTTCTGAGCAGTTGCTGTAAAACTGTGTGCTGTCAGTTATCTGTTCACAGTATAAATCAATGAAATCTGCGAGTGTGTCCTGCCTTGTGACATTACATATTCAGTTTTAACTGTTTGTTTGTACGTTACTGTATCATTAATTCGCTCTGCTGTTGAATTTCTCAAAAATTCTTTAAAATTCTTTACTCCAGGACAGTTTTCACATCTATACATCATACACATACTCTTATGAATATCACAAACTATATAATTCATTGCTTCTTTGTAATCAAGGTGTAGTAGTGGCAAAGCACTTAACATCAGTTTAACATTCTGATGAATTTGATATATGTACACATTGTGTGTTCTTGAAACAGAAACTGACAAAACTAATTTTGGTCTCAAATAAAAAAATTTTTATTTGCCTACTTTTATTCCAGGGTTTTGTTGTTTGAATGAAGTGTATAATTCTGAAATATTACTTAACAATAGTTTCTGCTTGAGTATTTTCTCACCATCATTCCTCACAGACACACAGTCTTTTTTACCAGTGCACAATCCACTATTGTCATTGTCTTCATAAAAAGGTATTACTTCATTCTTGATTTCTGCTGGAATAACTTTACCCACACTGCATTGTTCTATATCAGGCAATACTCCTTTTGTTTTCTTGAGTTTATTAGCCTGTCTTACTAGATACTGAGATGTGTTGAATTCTTTAGCAGTTTTTGAAATGGACCAACTTGCAGGAGCAATAGTTAATATTGAGAATTTCTTCTGCTTTTTTGATAGCGCACATTTTACCGTCACAACATATAACATGTTGAAATCTGAACACGTAGAATAAGTAGTTATTGATTTTACATCTGTAGCTATTTCTTTTTCTGCAATTTCAAATGCCTGATGAACTTTGCACTTCATAGCCTCTTCTACATCCTTGACCTTTCTTCCGCTGTAAGAATGTAGATTTCTTTCACTGATGTATCCAGGTAGTTTGAGTGGTGAACAACCAAGAGTTATTACAGTTTAATTAAGCTCCTCGAATGTCTTCGTGTCACTTGGGTTGAAGACCTCATCACTACTAGAGATATCTGCTGTATTATTTACAAGAGTAATACATCTGGAACTTAACTTCTGTCCAGACATCATGTATTCACCTGTCTTCAACTTCTTTTTTTGAACTGTAGAAATATCTGCATCTTGTAAACTGCACTTCACAGACTAGTTGTTATTGGAACAGAATAGTTGGCATCTTGTATTCCCCACCTTCAAAGCAAAATATTTTTTGTGTAATTGTGGCACGTTGTTTATAACACGGAAACCACAATGTCTTGTATAAGTAATTTTCTGACAATCATCATATTGCAAATAATTCCCAATACTGCAAATATCTAAAGTAGCTGCACTACACTATCACACTGCCATTGCACTAGAATACTGCTACTCTGTAACACTGCACCTGTACAGATTAAATGCAGCATCACAATGACTTGATGTTAGGGTGGTCTGTTTGCCTTTCTGGGCATGTTGATAAGAGAGCGGATGTGTTATGAGTTTTGAATGCAGGGTCCAAGTCATCGAAACATAGTAGTTGAAGAAGCAATAGAGAATAAATATAAGTAGACACTATCTGACCTTCACATGAAATATCTAGCTGAGAATAATTCAAACTGTGGCAGGAAGCAAACTCAGCAGTAACAGTGTGTGAACATATCAGCAGAGTGCTTGCTTTGCATATTAAGGTTTCATCTGCTATCCCGATGCATCACACCAGCAGGCCTATATTTACTGTGCAGTATGGAGAGTAGGTGTATCCTCTCTTCCAGTCTGAAGAGTGAATGGAACTGATAATGATATTCTACTACAATCTTACTAAGCAAGGTGTTGCACTAATTAGTACATTGGATTCACATTCGGGAGGGTGCATGACAGATTCTTGGCTCCAAACACCCTGATTTTGGTTTTTCATGACTTCCCGAAGTCACTCCAGGTGAATGCTGGATGGCTTACTAATGAAGACCATGGCCGATTCCAACTCCAGTTTCCTTCAATCGCCGAATTGTGTATTTCTGTCTCTAATGACCTTAGCTGTCGACGAGACATATAGCCTCACAAAAAATGTTCTGTTCAGCAATTTTTCTGGAATATTGTTACTCTGGTACACAACATTGGGACACTTTTAAAAGCAGCATTACATTCCCTTGAGGTAATCTGCCGTTCCTTGGTAAGATGATAAGGGAATGGAAGTATAGCGAGTAATCACAGCATGATGCAAGTCACCAAAACTACATTTTCAGAGATAACAGAGGAAAATTATAAGATAACTATCACTGCTAAAGATCCTAAAACATGCACATAGAAAATATTCTGTAACTATCTGTGCTTCTCAACAACAAGATGCCTTTCCAGTACACTTTACACAACAAACTAGTTATCACGTAAAAAAATGTTTGGAAGCAATATCATTTGTCAGTTTTTACCAACATGTTCTACTAAACCTCTAATTTTAGCAGTTTTAAGCAAAATTGGGACTTTCAAGGAAAAGCAAAAGTGTATTTTAACATATGTATTACACATTTATATTTTTATTTATCAGTACTGGTGTCTGCCTTTAAGAAAAAAATATAAAGCAAGCAAATCAAATTTTTCAGTTTGTGCAAAAATTTACGGATTTTACACATCGCAAACATACCCCATTTTGTCTGCCTACTTTACAGAATTACTACACAAACGTGGTTGGGTCCACCATTATTTGCAGGGCAAATTTGGATTCCCAAGTAAAAAGACTATATGAATTGTTATTATCATAGATGTGTATTTATTAGTTTCTACAAAATAAAGGTTTGAAAAAGGAAATTTTGAACCAGCGTGTTTATAAAGTGAACACAAATATTTAGTAAAAAATTTTTTTATTTCAGCTAATATTGAACTAATCTCTCTGAAATTTTGGGAATCCATACTTAATTCTACAAGTCAAATTCAGTAAAAAATAAAAAAAATGTTATAGAAACTCACTGTGAGGCCTTGTTGAAATGACACGGAATGACCCTAACTAATGTTTCATGTCACTGTTTCATTACAGGTTATGCCTGGCCTTTTAAGCAGTCCTAAAACTATTGCCACTAGGATCAGATGAGAAAGTAGAAGGCAATATGAAGGAGACAAAGTAACAATGGAATAATCAGTCAGTCATGCTCTTCCCTAATTGAGATTGTTAAAAAGAAAGCTGTGTGTACCAAATTTTGTGTAGGTTACTGCAAGTTACTAAGAAAAAGATTCCCCTTGCATAGAATAGATGGAATGGGATCCTGCAAAGTCTGGCAGCAACCAAGGAGGTTAAGAAAAAGACAGCTGTAAGTGTCCAGGGGAAGGGTATCTGAAAGTTTAAAGTTACACATTTTACTCTTTCTAATACATTTGCCACATTTATGCACTTGCTGGAGAAAATCTTGCCTTTACGTGATTTCCAAGAATGTTTAGCACTCTGAAGTGGGAGCACCCAAATGGGCACCATCTGTAGGAAACAGACTGTTGCAAAAAATTCCAGAATGCAGCAAATTGTTCTTTCAGACAGCGTCCATTCCCACTCATTAGTTTACTGTGGGAAGTGATATTTTAAAACTCTGAAATGAAAAAAATTAATTCACCTGTTCGCTGGAACTAATGCAATAACAGTGAGGTACAGAATGTTCCACTACAGTACCTCTACTTTGCTCCCAGCTATACCATAACTTTGAGCCATTACAGCTCGCTGAAGGTACTAGGAATTTGTTTAAACAGTCTGGAGAAAATCTCCAAAACACCGCACTTAAGGTGCAAAACCACCCCAGGGCAAGCATCGTCTGTCAACATATACACTCAAAGCAATGGAAACATGCAAGCTAATAACCAATGAGAAAATGCAACATTTAGAGAATCTGATATATTTTCTCTAAATATAAGCTTCCTCTACACTGGTTTTTACAAACCACATTGTGATTCCACACACAAACTCTAAATTTCACAATCGGACCTCTATAATATTTAAATACTACAAACGTTACATCATGTCCGTAAATGCCAGAATTATTATTATACTAAAACAATAGATAAATTACAACGGTACAATTTTAACTTAACCAATTCACTAAAACTCCAATCTCGTTAATCCTCATTACCATATCAATAAAAGTGCACTTAACTGATACACTGCCGTTTCACAAATCGAAGAGCTTGTAAAATACACCACTTCTCTCCTACAACTCCTTGCAACTAAGCAAACATCCTCATTCGTTCTTCCCTTCCATAACACCTCCCTTTTGAAGAACTCTATCCAACGCCAAATTTTTGTCTCAAAAATCTTGTCTGCATTTCAACACAGAGCGCAAAGTTCCCTACATCAGGAGCGTCGAACCACGTTGACACGATAACGCTGAATATCCCTAAGTGTTCCCAATTAAGGTTTGGGGGCAGTCAAATATTCCAGATGAGAAATGGTGCAGTACACACTGCAAAATTCACCATACGCTCTCGTCGACTGCAACCCTAACTCACACAAGATCGCCGCAAGCCATCATGAGAATAACAGAGGCTTTTCTTCTCCTCCAATCTGTCATGAGGCTAAGAGAATATACCTCAAATTGAATTGCCTAAGCATGATACCAGCACCGTAATCCGATGTCCAGACCCCCCCAACCCCAGGTCGGTCACTACCTTCACTTCTGCGACTGTCTTACTAGGTCTGCTATGTCAAACTGGGCGCTTGTCAGCGTCCCTTCTCTTGTCGACGTCAATCATTCCCCTTATGCCCCTTCCACTGCTGAGACCTCATGAGTTCCCCTCTCCACCAAGTCCGCCCCTCCATGGCCATTAGAGGGGAAGAGCATGCAAATGGGGCAACCCAGAGATCCCGGGTTACTCAAGTATATCACCATCAAAAGCCAACCCGACGGAATTGCTGTCAAACTCGACCCAATCTCAGGAACAGGAGGTTCAAAATTCCATAAGGATCCAACTAAAGATACTCAAAAGAAAAAAAATATACACAAAATCCAAATCAGCCAAACAAAGCAAACTCAAAAACAACCAACACAACGACCAAAAATAATTTGAAAACAGCGACCTGGAAACCAGACCAATGCTCAACTTTACCATGGTTATCTTTTTACCTAGGGAAAGCCATACATCTCAGTGTCTTAATTATGATTTGCCACAGCAAAGCATACAACAAATATATACTCATTTCAAAATTAAACATAAGTCGCGTTACTCTTGCTAGATTCTTTTGGAGAGCAGTGAAAATATTTTAAAACTTTCTGCAGTCATCTCACACTGCCCCTTAGAGCTTCATTTCCTGTTCTTTGTACTATACCAGTGGGACAACAATTTGCTCCCTGGCCATTATTTATAAACAAATTGGGAGCCAAAGACCACAATCTAGATGTCCACATTGAAGGAGTCTGTTTTTAATAAGGTCATGAGTTATAAAGATTTCAGAATACATAGAAAGTAGACTGCATAAGAGAATTCAATAATCTCTAAATTTTAAATTACAATAACATGGCTAAAACTAGAAAATAAAAATTCAATGTCCTGTGTAAACAGCATGCTTATTTATTTACACATAATACAAATATTAGATTGTCTGAATGTAAATAACGTGTCTTTTGGATAGCCCTATCTTGGGAAGAACTTTTCATCCAGCTTTCGAATGACTGTAGTAGCTTCGATGTTTGGCTCCAGGTATGCCCCAACGCATCTTGAAAAGAAATCTGTGGCAACCAGCAGGTATCTCTTCCAATGGTTCGACATGGGATACGAACCCATGAGGTCAATAGCAATGGTGTGCCATGATGGTGTGGGTGCAAGGGGTTGGATCATTTCCTCTCTCATTGTTCTCCTCTGTTCTGCGAGTAGCGAGCTTCCAGCCGGCTCTAGGCATCTCATCTTAACGTATACTTCCTTTCCCCGAGGTATTTTTGGATCATAAGAATAATTAAAGGAATGATACACGTGTGTTCATGAAAGTTTGGTGTTGGGTTTGAGTGCACTGGTGTGTGCTGGGATCAAAACAGGCATGAAGGATTAAAGTAAGGTATAGAAAATGGAATGGGCAGGATGAAATGGTGGCTTTACAGTATAGATGCTGTATGCAAACCTAAAGTTTCATCTTTACTATAAATCTAGGTGTTTTTAATACTGGTCAGTATACCTATAGAATTTGTAATATGCTTGGAAAAACATTTAGGTATTGCAATTTTACTTTTTAAGTATTTCGTAGTAAAGACTCTGTTTTCATAGCATGTGCTTGTATTATTTTTGCATTTAACTTTGCACTGCACATGAACTATATGAACAAGGAATCAGTGGTTGTTAACTGAATTGCTGGCCTCACGCATTGCAGTTGCAGCCTATGACCTGTATCAAAGTATAATTTTGCCTTCATCGTAATTCCATTCATTTCCTAATCACATAGAATCTCACGCATATTTTCCATAAATTTTAAATATAACAGGTTTTCAACACTTTTCATGTCACAAAGTTCAGGCTATACAGCAATGCTCCCACGGTACTTATCGTAATTTGAATCTTTACTACAAGAAAATAAAACTTATTTTATATGAAATTTATAAACCATATTTTTATATTTCTAAAGAATCGAACAAATGATTGTATTCCTTTACAGATGTACTTCTCGAAAATGTCTAAATTTTATTGGTTATAAAGAACCACTACCATAATTTTTTTTGTGTATGCAGAAACTTATGAGTTTTATTTGAGTAAACTCTCACTAAAAATCCAAATATTCATGCATTGTATTAGTTTAAATTATGTATAGAAAATCCTGATGATATCTTTGAACATGGTGCATGGAACACGTTTGCAATGAATGTCCACCATTATATTGTGACAAGTTAAATATGAACCTTGTATGATATCGCTGTGCACATGTTGGCCCTCCCTTTAACCCCCTCCAGAGCTAGGAGGGGAATGTGCGACCACGCCAATATCTCCCCCAAGGTGATGGAGTGTCAGCCAGATTTACATGAACGCATTGCCCTATCAACACTGGTCCACAACACGCACAAGAAACTTTTAAACTAAACTCATCATCACTCGAAAACCATTCATTCTAACGACTTCAAACTGTTTACAATATAGTTATAGACTATCCTGCCAATGATGTTACACGTTAATTTACTTTAGTAAGAAATTTAATTCTTTTAAAAAAATTTTTAACAATGTCCTGTGCACTGTTCACAGAAAATTGCAGGGTATAATGTAGTAAGTGACAAACTTTTTTGTTATTGGAGATAGATGGAGGTACTAGCAGATGGAAAAAAGAGAAAACTCAAAACTTATGCACTGCAGATGAAATTCAAGACTCTCCTGACTTTCTCTATCATTGCTTATTGTTGTCAGTGCAAACGAGCGGAAAGTACACTTCCCAAAAATTCTATCAAGTTACAGTACTTATTCTCCTGTCTTAGCCATGTACACAGGATGAGTTGGGAGGAAAGGTACATGCTTTGAGGGGTGATAGTATGGGTGATTGAGAACAAAATGTTTCTAATAAACATATGAACATTTCTGAACTGTTTCAAGAAACCAAATAAAAACCACAAGGAAAGGAAATGTGCAGGTGATGGTAAATCACGATACTGTTATTGTATGTTTTGTTTAATTGTGTGCATTTCCTCACAAAACATGTTCAAACACTCCACCACCAACTTCAATGCATTTAGCTGCTCTGATAGACAGCTGCTGTGTCATTGATCTGAACTCATTAGTACATTGCTTTACTTGAGCACAAGCATGATAAATACGAGCGAGAAGTCCTCTCTTGTGTCCACCCTGCACGTGTAGACTTCGCTTTTAAGCCAACCCCCACACAATAATCCAATGGGGTAAGGTCAGATGACCTTGATCGCCATGTTGAGCAGCAATTCGTCTCGAGCTAGTTGTTGCGCTGCATTCTTAGTACCTGAAGAATGTTCTCAACTTCATTAAGAGCTTGTTGTATGGGACGTTCAGATACAACATTTACACTGGGAAGCGTACCACAGTCACGCAACCCTGCAAACACCCTGCTAAACCCCCTGCTAACTCGAACTCCGCGAATAGGAAATCGTCGTTCGTACTCATGAACAGCAGCTCAGAAATTCCCATCGGAGAAACCGTAGACAAACATCATGTCAGCATACTCTGCATGTGTGAAGACCTGTGGCATTTTTGACTACCCTGAACTGTATTCACTGCACACGTAACAACATTGTAGTACCCAATACTAGGGCAAGCTCTGTAGGACAGAGACTGAGGTAAACAACTGCACCATGCTTAGGGCGCCATCATGTGGAAATGTACAAAATTACACACAACATAAGATAACAGTAGCGTGATTTCCCATCACCTGCACTTATTCGGTTTCTCTGAAATGGCTAAGAAAAGGGCATATGTTTATTAGAAACATTTTGTTGAGAATCACCAGTACTATCACCCCTCAAAGCATGTACCTTTCCTCCCGACTCACCCTGTAGAATAGTATTGTGAGTGGTTTAGTGGCTCTGCCTTGCTTACATATGTTTAAAACTTGCTATGGTCTGATGTCCTGCACCAAATCATACGGGCTCTCGTTATTTAAATTCCTGCCTGATAGTATACAAAAAACTATTTGTTTGGAAAATTGCAGACGTATTACTGAAAGTGAGCATTTTTTTTTCAAACTCAGTACTTCCCATATTTTAAATTTATTTTATATATTTTTTTCGGATACATAATTTTGTGTGTAGGATGTAATTAATTTGCAAAAAAATGTTTGATATCACACATTGCACATGGCCTACGTAGGCCTACGATTTTGGTGAAACAGTGGCACAAAAACTCAAATTCTCAAAGGGGAACAAAAAAGATTAAAATTTTTTTATACATGGGTGGTTCGCTTTATTGACATACATTGCAACTATTTTTTACCGCAATAGAAATTTTTTTGCTTCCATAGTTTTGTATATTGTATAGTAGCATGTTTAAGTCCATATTTGCGTTAAACAGTTTCATGCAAGAAAGGAAAAACAATCAACTTACAAAAATGAAAAAATTCATCCTGAAGTATAATGCCATAGAATGTGACACAATTTGTATAACAACCTGATTGATTAGGTTTTGCACTTCTTAATTTTTTTAAAAATTAGCTATATTTTTAAATTTCAAATTTATTATTTTATTAGTACGAAAAAAAGGCAATGTTCTTTGTATACATGAATTTTTTTAGCTTGTGACACTGTTCTTCAGCATGCTTATTTTAACTTCAGTAAGCTGGTTTTCCTTTATTGCATAAAACAATTTTATGCAAGTTTTGATTAAAATATGCAATAATTTAAATAGTACAAAAACTATAAAAGCTAAAAAAATTTTGTTACAGCAAAAAATTCACAATATATGACTACAAAACAAACAATATCTCGTAAAAATAAAAAAAATTATCAAAACAATTAAAGTTTCAAGTGAACCGCCCCTCTAAGGAGATGCAATGGTCTTTATTTTGAATAGTAAAGTTTTGCTTTCATAAAATGACTTTAAATGATGTATTATATTGTACTAAATTATACATCACGTAAAATTATTATATGCTGACAGATAGATTGTTTAAGGATTGTCCCTGTTTCAAGAATGTATTCTCCCCGTCCGTATTTGCGCTCCTGTTGTGAAATTATTAAGTAAAGTATTTAAAGATTAACATAAAGCCTACAATTGAGTATGTTGCCTGAAAAACCTAACTGTGACTTGATTAATATTAATTTTTAATGTGAAGTGATTTTTAGCAAGAGCATAAATTTTTTAGAAATTAAAATTTTAGATTAATGCACGGCACCAATTCCAAATCGCTGAAATTTAAAACAAATGTTAAACACTTTTTTTACTCTCGGGTAATATGTTGTTGTAGGATTGGTTAGAATTGCCAAGATACTATGCATGTTACATGGAACTTCATCTACAAAAGAAAGATATGTGTAAATCTTTTGTCTGTTTTCAAAATATAGAATATTCCTGTTTAAAGTCTTGCAGGCAACAACAATACAAGTAAATAAAATTGAATCAACCATTGTAGAAAATAAATAATATCTATTCATGCATTAACTTTATCTAAATGAATTTGCATAACTTTCAGTCAATCGTATCATCAGTATGTAACATTATCAGTGGGAAAATCTATGAAACAAATAATAAATTTAAGATTAAGAAGAAAAAAATACTGCAAGCTTGTGTGTTTTAAATATATAGTGTTTTGAAACATATTTTGGACACGGTAATGTTCGACACTGCACGATTCAATTATTTAACCGATTCGAGTTCATAAGTAAATATATATTACTTAGGATCGGTGTAAATTATGTCAATAGTACTTAATTTAACTCCTTCGCTGCGACGTTCGACTACAGTTGAATATACAAAATATTTCTAAACTGCGACATGCGACTTTAGTTGAACATCAAATTAAATGACTCTGTACATCATAGATACATTGTTTTCTTGCTTAAACATAACCAAAAATAAACTATTAAAAAAGTACTATTTAAAATAATTTTTTAAACTATCTTGGCAGAATTAAAAATTTTTTTACTCCGCAGCAAAACAGTTGTTGTAAAAAAATTTAAAGAATCATCGCCTATGACCTAAGAATTTAATCAAATATATTTAATTCATAAAATATAAAAACACATTTTAATAGGTGAAAAAAGTTAATTGTTTAGCTTGTTCTGCCTATTATGTATAAGAAGTTTTGAGGAAAACTTTCGTATGTACTTATTTTTAAAAAAATAATATTTTCATATATTGATTATAGCAGTTTTGCTACTATTAGTTTCGGCAAAACAATTTAGTAATTTACGGATTTTTCAGGGTTAAAATAAAAAAAAAATTGTACTTGCTGCGTAAAACTATTTATTGCAGATAAAAATAAGCATGCAAAGAACAGTTTTCAACTACGCTATATGACATTATGTAGGTCTCAAGAATTATTATAAATATCAGACATTTTGTATGTGTAATCGGCCTATCATTTAGTAAAGAAACATATGCAAATGGTAAAGATGTAGGTCGCTGAATCCTATACTGTATAGCAAAATCACAGAAAAACAAAACAACTTATATTTGTTGAATAACATAAGAAGTGTCCTAGTCCCGTTTTATAGTTTTAAACATTGTGACATGTTGTACTATTGCAAATTGCAGTTTACCACATTATGTCCAACCATTGTCTTAGTTTTAGAATAAAAATTGTAACTGTACACATTGACTCCTTATCCGTTAAACTTTTTAATATGTTGGTTGTAGCATAACAAACAGTTCTATTGGTTGTAGTGTCTTTGTAAACAAAGTAGATTTACTGTACAGTTAATTTCATGTAGTGCATTTCAATTAAAAGTGTTTAAATACGAAAAATCATCAATAAAAAAAGTAAACATCTGGTTTCGACCTCCATATAGATAACAAATGTGTCATGCATGTAGTAAATTTGTTCACTGAAATCTATGTTAAATCCCTCACCAGTGCTGACCAAAATCTCTTCACCTTACCCCCCATCAACATTTTTTTTTCACAAATTTTCCTATTTTCTCACACTTTAATATTTCAGAATGACATTGGATTATTTGCAGTAGGGAAATTGTAGACGAACACACCCATAGGGTGATATCACATGCCAATGCAAAACATAATTTTTTTTAGTAATTTGCTATTTCCCCCTTCCCCATCCTAACTCTCAGAAACGTAGGCACGTCCCTGCCATAGGTATCGAAAAATTCAAACCCTTTTCGGTGTTTCCACCTATGCGAAAATCCTTTTACAGTTGATTTAGACACACCCAACGCAGCATTTATTGCTTCTAAAACTATGCATCTTAAACCATACATTGATTTTTTTCTTAAATGTGTTTAATTCAGGTCCCGACATGACACGCTGGAGCGACTCTCACGCGCCTGAGCCAAGCAGTGACTGATCCCCTCCACTTCCCCTACCACCAGTCAGGTGACAGAAGTGTGCGCCCCGCCATGAACTGGGGTCTGCAGAAGTTCTAATTTATCTTGCCGCATAGGTGTAGCATGACTAAATTTTGGAGAGGGACCACATTAACTTAAGTATTCGTAAAACTATAAATTAAATGTGTAAATTTACAAGAACTTGCTTGGAAACGTATAGCAGTAATAATTAAATATAAAAATTGGCTATGAATTTAACTAACCATTAATAAAGGAAAATAAATAAAAATTAATGACATATTACAGAAAATATAATGCAAATCACTGGAAATAAATGAATATCCATAAAAAATTCTTTTACAGATTTACACATTTAATAATACATGAAAATATGCCTAGAAATCAGAATATGATGATTCCTCAGAACTTCTAGACTCTCCTTAGATTATTTCTATTCTATATTCACATTTAGGCCAAACAGGTCCTGACTAATACTAACGGTACACACCATAACCTGGATAATTTCCACCTACATCAATGTACTAACATATCAGCACTGGCTTCATTTGTAACTGTGTTTGTAATTCATATTTGTAATTTGGTTGCACGTTAGTTTCAGCTGAGAAACTATTATAACACTTTAAACTTTTTTTCAGAAGAACTGCCATATAATATTTGATTTTGACATTTTAAGATAAGATTTTTGATGCTCTGCGCAAGCATATCCCACGAATACCAAGACCAAACTCATGCCACAAAACACACATACAGTTTAATAATACAGCACAGCATGCTGTTCTGTAACATACCTGGCAAATATTTTTTGTTGCAGTCATGGTGTGTGCCAGTTTTCCACTGAAAAGGATCTTTGAAGCATAAATAAGCCATGCTTAATTCAGATAACAGGCCACCTCAAAGATCAGTGTTTGCATACATGCATAGGTAAAAATGTTTTTAACTAATTTGAGGTTTTGAGTTTGTGCAGGGGAAGGGGGAGGGGCACGTGCACCTCTGCACTGCCCTAGAGGCTATGCCTACGACCACCTGCGCACTGATGAGAACAACATGTTCACAGATACTCTATTATCTATAATGCTACACCGAATCCTTGCATGTATTTTGAACAAAAACATAGGTTCTGGACATTTACAACAAAATGATATTTTTGTTACGTAAGTCACATAGCTCAATAAACCCTAATCAAAAGATTGAATTTCTGTTGCTACAAAAGTTGTATGAAAGTTGAGGGTGGCCACCCCTGTTATTTTCACAAGGGTGACAAATCTTTACCAGAATTTACTATGTTTTAGCCTAACAATATAAGACAATGTTCAGAGTATAGTCTCTCTAAGTAGTTTTTTCCCATGTTTGGGGAAAATACCTTTCCAAATTTTAACACTAAAGGCTTATTTCTTTGTTAATATTAAGTTTAAGACACAAATGGTTCTCTATATCTGAACTTATTATTTACTCATGAATCACCTCCCCTGGTTTGTAGACCAATTCAGCCCCACTTTTACATTAGAAGCCTCTTATAGAAAGGACCAATATGCCACAGATTCAGTTATAACGTGAGGCAAACTATGTACCCCAATCTAAAATAAATACAGCAATGCTGGAAAAGTGTGAGGATGGCTAGTTAACTTTCTTACTTCCCAAAATCCATAAGCAACAGAGGCGACATCCATGATGTCATACATGGCAGGTTGCAGCCCTATGGAACATTATCTCAGCATTTGTGGATGCCCATCTTCAACCAAGGTATACAACAACTACCGTCATACATCAATGACACTAAGTACTTTCAGAAACACTTAAAAAACCCGGACAGCATCCCACCAAACTCATACCTAGTTACAATTGATGTCACTTCCTTGTGCACTAACACATCACACACCGCAGGGCTGTCAGCCATAGAATACTACCGTAACAAAATAAGCTCCGATGACAGACAATCTACAGAATTCCTAGTCAAACTTGCCAGACTCACCTCAACGAACAACTGCTTCAAACTTAAAAACCAAGTACACCTACTGGTTAGAGGCACAGCCATGGGCACTTGCGTGGCCCCTTCCAATGCCAACTTGTTAACAGGCAATCTTTAAAAGAATTTTCTGAATCACTAAGCACAACAACCATTCTGCTGTAGGTGCTTTATTGTTCACATCTTCATGATTTGGACCTCTACAGAAGACACCGTCAAACAGATTCCTATAGCACCTGAATTTCCACAGTGTGCTTAATTTTACCTGGTCATACTTCAAGTCTCATGCAATATTACTAGATGTGGAGCTCACTGACCACAACGGCCTGATTCAAACCTCAGTTAACTCCAAACCCACAAACAGCCTACAATACCCTAATTTCAATAGCTACCATCCTTATCATGCCAAGAAATCTTTACCATACAGATTCTGAAATTTACTGTGTAAGGAGAAAATCTAAGTGGGTGTGGTGTGTGCGCTTGCCCAGTGAACAAAGAGAAACTGCCACCGTTTGTGCTGCTTCCTGCTTTACCAGGCAAGTAGGAAGGGAGGCCATCTGCTGGCTTGTCACACTCCCCCTAAGACCCTGTCCCCATAACTTGAGACACTTGTCCCCCTTCCTCCAACTCCTACCCCTTCAGCTTGAGCTAGCCAGCATGCATGAGAAAAATAAGTCGAGCAAACAGTCACAACAAATGGAGTGGTACAGGACTTTCCTGATCACTGTTTGTTGAGTAAAAATGTGTGACCTGTACATGCCACAGCATCTCACAGACTTTTATGAAAGGAGGAATAACATGCATACACACATGTAAATCTTATGACATGTCTATATATTATTTTTGTAAAATTTTGCAACTGTTTAATGTAATAAATCTGCTGGTTAAGGCCTTGAACCCCTGTTTCTACTACTTTCGAGATAATTTTTTGTAGTCTAAATGAAAGCAGATACAAAAAAAATCAGATTGGCCGTTTTGTTAACAATAGCTATTAATAAGTTTGCTAATTTTCTCAAGTCAGTAAATATTATGGTTTCCACTATTTATGTAAGTAACAAAACTTTCTTTAGTCGACTTATTAGTTGAAATAGCACAATATCATTCCTTAAAAAATAGCTATAACTGCAAAAACTTAAAAAAAAAAAAAAAACTGCCAAACAGATTTGTGATAACTGCTCTACTTTAAAAATACAAAAATTATCATTGCGAAAACATAAAAAAGGAGGTCATGGCCATAAAATAGCTAAGAAAAATTGGTAAGTAGCTGGACTTGTTTCCGGCACTGTCATTTCATAGTTAGTTGGTAATAAACTCGAAAGGTCCGGTGGCGCGTGCACTGTCAAGCGACCAACTGATGTTTGGTATTTGGCAGTGAGCAGCATATCCAACTCATTTTAAGTTGTTTCAATTAGTGCCACTGTTTTCAAAACTCTAACCCTGATGTAAATTGGGGACTTTCTGTATCATATATATTTTAAGACATTTAATTATTTTATTTCTAAAGCATATCTTTTAGTTTTATGGGAAGGCTGTGGGGTATTATTGTTTTATGTGTTGGCACTCCTGCCTAGCAATGATGGTAGCTTTCAAGTGTAACTTGTGACAAACTGGTGACAAGTATGTTTTAGTAAGTCTGGTTTTTTGTTGTACCACAAAAAGAAAACGTTTTGAAGCACACAATACCCTATAGTTAAAGCCGTCGGGTGGGATCGGGATAGCGAACTAAGCTGCTGCTATGTATCTATGTGTTATGATGAAAGGGCGCCAGCAATACTCCCAAGGTATTGCACTTTGAGACTCTTATGCCTCAGGGTTGGACATTCCGCGTGTTCGATATCCCACCCGGTATGTTGAAACTGAATGCTGACTTATGTTATAACTGGGTGTAGGCCCCCAGTACGCCTGAAACACTACAAACATTACACTGTGAATATAGGATGTTAAAAATTACATAACACGACGGTTCAACACAGTATGAATTATTGACACGAATTACACAGTGCCAGAAATAATTACTTATGCACGCACGAGGTAGGCGTAGTTATGCAACCCTGGCAAAGTACTGCTATACTTCATTACTGGATTAACATGTGATGGATGTGTCTGCGCGGTGACACTGACCTGCCGGTATATTGCACGTGGTTGTTATGTGGTCCGTGTGAAACAGATATGACTCTACGACATATGAAAATTCACTTCCTTGAGCAGCGAGGATCTGGCGGCCGCTAGGGTAGGCCGTCAGGTTCGCTTGGAAGCGGACACAGATAATGTTGGTTGAAATGAGCGCTCTCTTAGCTAACAGACCACAGGACAGCCGTTCCCGTGCACGTTACAGTGTGGTAGGGCTCTACAAGTGGTGTTAGTAGTCCTGCGTGAAGTGTGGTGGAATGCGTTTGGCCGGATGTATGATGAACGGCACGAACCCAACTTACATACGATGATGCTCTCCACTAGGTGACTTGCATGAATGCCTGATAATGAAATAAGTGGTAGATGCACTGCTAATAGGAACACTGGAGCACTATGGCGATGTGGTAACCTGCACGTGGTCGGTCGCAAAAACATGAATTATGTCCTCAAAATTACATTAAAATATAAAATATTGATAGCAACTTATGCACTAAATTATAATGAACAATAATTAACTGTGGTATGCCTCATACAATGAATGATGAGCTTGGATGGCTCTCGATACAGAATTCCCTATCCACGTGGCGGTGATAATGCCGACTTGGATTTTAAGTTGAAAATTACCAAAATGGTAATAATTATTAGTTTAAGCAGATGCGCAATGCGATAGGGATGTCTGGTAACGTGTGCGAGCAAGGTGAACCAGTATACTAAAGAAGACTATTGAAACTAACATTCAGTAAGCAAAAGTTGATGTGCACATGGACAGCTGTCTCACCTCTCCAGATGACTTCGACGAACTGCCACGAGGAAGGCAGCCGCTAAGGGCTCCTTGCCACGCAACGGGGTTCACACACTTCCGGTACCTCGTGCATGTTAAATGATTGATATTAACATTTTATGAAAATGGCACATACTAAATGACAATAAATGGCGTTACATATTTTGGTAATATTGAATAATGCGTTTCTAAATGTCTGCTGCAATATGAAAGTAAACACTGAAAACATGGTGATTTTCGGGCACAAGCATGGCGGCATGTTTACATGTCCGTCGTGCTTCGATGTACACGCCTGGAAATGAAAACACAATTACACTCATTATTACATGCCAAATTACACTGCGTGGATGCTGAAAAATTATAGGAGAGTCTGAAAATGAGGCCTGATTCTTGTTGATGTTGCACAATTGCGCCGTTATGGGCTTAACCCACATGCTGGCCCTTTGGCTGGCGTCACAATAAACAAACTATTGAAAAGTTACAGACATTGAAACTTATGCTTTACACAAAACCCTATCATGTAAAACATTCATATGCATAATAATTGATGTTCATAGCTTACTTGCAAATTTACATGTTAAAATGGTTACTGGATTAAGGAAGATTAATTTCTAAATTATAACATGGTTAAGGTCATAATATTTACCAATTTCTTGAAAAGAAGAACATTGAAGGAGAGTGAATGACTGTGAGGAATATTGCGGGCATATGTCATTGTAACACAATGTTGTCCCATAACATTACATACATCTGCAGTCTATGTAATTCTCAAAATTGTAATATTACCATACCATAAATATTATAAAATAATACTTTATAAAGATACATACAATATACGGGCAGTCACGTGCATCTATTAGGACTTGATAAAATGTCTGCGTGCAGCCTTTCACTTCCTTTCCAACCTGATTAAAGCTGCTTTCATCCAAGTTGCTGTAACAGAGAAGTTATGGGATCAAAAATAAAACTTTTTAAATTGTAGCACACAATTAAAATCCATCAGATCTGAAAAACATATCTAACACAGAAACCACTTGAATCTTAACTTAGTTGAACACAACATGATGCCTCCGAGACACATTGTAATGTTGGTGTGTTGCAACATTCTGTACTGCTGACGTCAAAGTTGTAGAACCATACTTTGAAGCTTTACCACAGACAACATGCTATATGAAGTGAAGGGAGAGTGAGAGAGATTTTTGGTCAGCACTTAACAGCGAGGTCTTTAGCGCTGGTGAGAGATGACATGAGGATAGTATGGAGCAGCACCGGAATGAAAGGGTGGGGGAAATAGGAGATCCCAGAGAAAACCTGCCGACCAGCATGATTCCCACATGTGAAAATCCGGGGATCGACACCGACGGGAATCGAACACAGATTGTCTTGGTGGGAGGTGAATGGTCTGACCATTCTGCCTCCGTGGCCCTTACATGAGGTTGAATGAGTCGTCTGCCACTCTCTCTGTCCTGTTGAGAGAAAACCTTGGAACACTCTGCTGCTGTATCCCACACATTGGGTGATAGAACAAAATGTATGAGAGACAATTACTATTTTCCTGGGTAATTCACAGTAAATCATATACAATATGATTTCGCTTTCAGTCCACATTTATTGAAGAAATCGGGTTACACAAAACAAAATATATGTTATGCTCGTAACATTTATTTACCTTCACTCGCTCATTCAGAATGCTGTAACTTTGTTTCACAAAAATAAAATAATTCCAAAAGGGCATTTACTAGCATTTATAAATGCACTTGTGTTTGGGAAAGACTACAAAAATTTCCAATTAATAATAATCAGACATGAAATTACAATTAAGTTAACTAATATACATTCATACATCGGCAAGGTTTAACATTTGACCCAAATATTTAAACTGAACTTCAGATAAAAGTTTCATCATTAGGTGAGCAATCTGCTTGTTTGTTTATGCAAATACTATATTTACCATCTTTGACACCACTAACTTTCTAATAAAATTATGTTAAACATTCAAATGTTTGTCTAATTTTAGTTTCAAGAGTTTGCGTAGTTTTCATTTTAGATGGGTTATCTTCATATGCGGTAACTGGTTCTATAACTGCTATGGATGTAGATTAAGGAGTGCTACAACATGCATTACATATATAAACAAAGTCTAGTAGTTGCTCATGTTTAATGTATGTATATTGCATGCAGTGGGCTAGTAAACTGATAACTAACAATCATTCTTGGCTACTGATGTATCAGTAGCTCCTAGTAAGTGTTGCCATGGTGCCATAACCCATGGGTGTGCGATGGGTGACTGAATGAAACAATGAACTATCACAAACTTTACATCATAACCCATCATGACCACGGAGTCTGAAGTAACAATAAAACTGCATAACCATTAATCAAAACAAGAGATATCAAACTCACAAAAAATTATGAAGTCAACAGTTCAAATGTTATTCAGCTGCTACTAACCTCATGAGGAAAGTTCTGAAATACACTTTACAACCTTCATCGCGGTAATCACCTAGGATGCAGCTAAGATACATTGCATTATAGAGATAGAAAATAACATAACAGTAATAAAAATTAAATTTGATGATTATCACTCACCCAAATCAGACATAACCCTGAAGTGGCATATGTTCAACAAGAATACGCAAAATGAAAATCAATATTTTGATGATTTTTTGACATCTGTTATGAATCAAGGAAAAAATGATTTCTCAAGGAATCGACAAATAGTTTGTTGTGGGACAAAATACTGGCGGGTATAGCCAGTGATTCTGTACCAGTAAAACAGGGCGGCACTTCGCACAAATTTGTATGTCTCTGCAAGTTACTACACATACAAATGAAACATCGCAGGACTATGTCACCATACTGGTAAATTAGAATAATCAGAAGAAGTTCAGAAAACCGATGATTTCCTGCTACATGCATACAAGTTAAGTCTCTCCACAAATGTATTAAACAAACACACAGGTTACGAAGTGGGAAATTTTTTCGGCTTATAAATTAAAGTCCAAAATCCATGTGGAGCTAAGGGATGAACTGGCCACACTAGTAAAATGTCTTCACCGAAATCAGAAGCCCTCCGGAAGAAATTGAGATGATCAAGAAAAATGAAGAGAAACCTAGACGAAGATCCAGGTGAAGCTGATGCAAGGACACTTAACACACACAAATGTAAAACCCTTTGTGTTTTACATAACTGCTGATGGAGAGATGGCGAGCACCTATTTATACAATTTTACATTTTCAATTTGAGTTTTAAAGATTTTGGCAGGGGTTCATGGGTCCTGGACCAACAGTGATAAGATCTTCTTCATCCTTTTTTCCCCTCGATGGCCTCCAAACACACAAGAATGGTAATAGGATAAGACACAATAGCACTCAGGCACAACCAACTTGGATGCAGTGTTTTTAGTATTGTGTCTGTCCCGTTTCAACAATCATAGAACTCGACCACTGCTGCCTTTATTTTTCTATTAGTTAGGCAAAAACATTTAGTTTTAGATGGGGTAACATGGTGCCCACCCAACCGGAAATATCGGAAACCGGGATTAAGGCAATGCTCTTTAGTTTCTACTCTTTTTGAGATAATTATTTTTTTACTCTTAAATGAGAACAGATATCAAAATAGTTTAATTTAAAATTATTTTCACAGTGAAAGCTATTTTTTTTAACCAATAAATTACAAGGTTTTGACAAACAATACAGTTAACCAAAATTTCGTTAACTACGTAACTAACCAAACTTATTGTATTTACTGCCTTGAAAAAATTAGCCAACTTGGAGAAGACTATTTTAAAGGAAACTGTCAGACTGTGTTTTTTTATATCTGCTCTCGTTCAAGCATAAAAATTAGTGTCCTTAAGAAAAGTAAAACCAAGGGAACATGGCCTTAAACAAAGAGTTTATTTTGTGTAGGGAATTCCGGAAGAAAGCATAATTTTTTATTCATATCAGACATTTTTTATTTTGACTCTTTTAATGCATTTATGACGTGCACTTTGCTTATAAATGCATTTTAAAGTGACTTTTGCTTATATTTACCTGTATCGGTAAACATTTTAAAAAGTGAATATGTTTTTAAAATAACAAGAAATTAGTTATGCACTGAGAATGTAGCAATACCTGTGGTTTTCTTTACTGACCTCTGTTGCCAAACCTATGGCAAGTTATCGTACAAGCGTGATAGTACGAAACATCTCATAATCAAAGATACGAGATTTTAGGTGTTCATACCACAGTTCTTGCTACTTTGTACGAGAAATATATCTGTTACATTTGGCAACACTTGTCGTGATATTCTGCCATCTTTGTCATAAACTAATTTATCTCTGGCTTTGGTTTTGGCATTTGGTCTAGTTACATACGTTTGCATTATGTGAATGTTTTAACTTTAATACAATACATATAAGCCTAGGCCCCTAGTTCTGTGAAAAGGGAGAGACAGAGATGGTGTAGTAAAAATTGTGTTAGTTACAATGACAATTAATTACATAATTTAATGTTTTGAGTGAGTGAGTGAGACATTTTGATCAGCGCTTTACATTGAGGTCTTCAGCGCTGGTGAGGGGTGACATGAGATGAGTATGAAGCAGCGCTGGAATGGCAGAGGAAACGGGAGATCACCGAGAAAACCAGCTGACCAATGGCATGGTCCAGTACAATTCCCACATACGAAAATCCGGGGCCCCACCTGCACCGGGAATCGAAACCAGATTGTCTTGGTGGGGGGCGAGAGGTCTAACCTCTCGACCACCGCAGCCCCCTTGTAATGTTTTGAAAAGAGAAATTCGGATAATATTTTCAAAGCAGAGTGTGACTTCATGTAAATACAAATATTAACTTAAATTTGCGCAGGTCAAAAAATATCCTAAGTGCAGACATTCAGCAGTTTGCAAGTGGTGCAAGACTGCAATCAACATTGCAAGCATGGGACCACCGGCTTTGGAAAAAAAAAAGCACAGCACAAGGCAGCTGAGGCCAGTTTAAAAAAATTTTTGCCCTTGTAAATGTTCCGTGTTCCTCGAATAACAGAACAGACACACACAGGAATCAGATAAGCCAACTTCTTGTAACTGTTCCGATTGACAAAAGATAATTAACTATACATATTGAAATGTATTTAAGAAGTTACGTTGATAACAATTTTTTTTATTCGTAACACCTATAAATTAAAACTTGCTCTTACAAATATATAAATGTTCGTTTAACATTCACAATTACTAGCCAAGTTAAGTAATGCAGTGCAAGAATATTTTTAAATAGCTGTAAACAAATCAACTCTTACATTGTTTCAATAGAATTTGAAACAATAAGGTTTATCAAACTTATTTTTTTATTTTGAAGCAATGAGTTTGTGTATAGTTTAGAGGTCTGTATGATTTGAATTTTATTAAGTATATTTACATTCTAAAAGTTGAGTACTAAACTTTGGTATCAGTATGGACCTGCAGTAGACAATGTAGAAGTGCCAGTCGGAAAAGTTTCTTAACATGTAAATTTTTTGTTCCATCATATTTTAATAGTTTTCATTTACTTTCCCCTGCCCCAGAACTCAGCACAAGTTCTAGTTCCTCTTCGCAAACACCTGCGATGAAACATTTTGTTGTTAATGAATCTGTAACCAAGGCAGAAACCATATGGTGTTTGCACAGTATCTTGAAACTTTTTTCATTTCGGAGTGCTGCATGTAGCGTATTTTGTTTTGCCACTATGTTCGCAGACAGTGAGATGGCTAGGAAAATGCAAATGCAAAAGACAAAGATTGCATACAATTTTACGGATGGCTTGGTGCCATATTTCAAGCAAGAACGTCTTTCTTGTGTAGGAGTAGCATGACCACATAGTAGTTGGGTTTGATGAAAGCATGAACAAAATTTCACAAAAACAACAAATGGATATTTGTGTTAGATATTGGAGACTTTAAAAGCTCGAGAGTTGCAACAAGGTACATCTTGTCTGTATTCTTGGGAAGAAGGTGTGCAGACGATTTGCTGGATGGTCTTTACTTAGGAATTCAATCAAAAAAATTTTAAGTAGATAGATTAGTTATCAATGGAATGGACCAAATGTCAATTTGAAACTTTTCAAAAATCTGTGTGCAGTAATGAAAGAAGACCCACTCACCTATTCCATTGAATATAGGTAGTTGCAGCCTGCATTCTTTGCATGGTACTTTTAAAGCAGCATTAAAAAGTACTTCATGGACAGTCATACAGTTTCTTTGTGCACTGTACTACCCGTTCAAAGACTCTCCTGCTCGAAGAGCAAATTTCAGAGAATGTACTGGCTGTAAAACTTTTCTACTGAAGTTTTCTGCAATAACGTAAATAGAGAACATTTCTGTTTAAACACAAGCTTAAGAAATACTCCCTCATGCACAGAAGTTTGTCAAAGAAGCAGAAAAGGATAAGAATTTTGTTACAGCTCACAACAGTTTTAGTTTCGTGTCAAAGGCTATGAAGAACAAATTCCTGTGTGCCGAGCTTACATTATTGATTGTCGTTGCAAACTTTGTTGAGCCATTCCTTCATGAATTTCAGACATACAAACCTATGGTACCATTTTTGTTTAAAAAGCTAACATCAATTGCTAAAACTGTAATGGAAAGAGTTGTGAAAACCGAAGTTATGGAAGGAGTGCCAGCATTGAGTGAGTGAGTGAGCGAGTGAAATATTTTGGTCAGCGTTCAACATAGAGGTCTTTAACGCTGGTAAGGGGTGACATGACGTGAGTATAGAGCAGCGCCGGAATGAAAGGGCGGGGGAAACGGGTAATCCCCCAGAAAACCCATCAACCAGCAGCATCATCCGGCATGAACCTGGAACACCTTGGTGGGAGGCGAGAGGTCTAACCTCTCGGCCACCGCAGCCCCTAGTGTCAGCATTAAAACAAATTATCCATCCCAGAGCAGCAACCAAATTCCACTGAAGAAAATTTACTTAAGTTTTTCTACCAGGACTTCACTTTTGAATATAAGTTCAACATAATTGGAAATATTTCAGTTTCGCAAGGAATGCCAAGCAGGTGTGTTTGATTTGTTGTAAAAATTGTTGGATAAGTCACCACTTGAATATAGGCTTACTAAAGCAGCCTCGTGTCTAGACCTAAACTCGCATAGAAATACTTATTGAGAACATCTGGATGTCCAGCACAACAGCTGACAAAGTGTAACAAGAATATAAAAATGTGTGCATGGAATGGTACTGGAACAGAAAAATAGGTAAAAAACAAAAGACCCAAACACCACCCCTCCTTCTCCCGAAGTCATCTTCATGTATTAGCCATAATTTCCACATGCAGAGAATCTGCCTGTAAGGCTATTCAAGAATTACACCCAGTTCGCTATGATGAGATGCGAGTGCACTAGCTTCAACATTACCACAGCCTTTGTGAATATGAAGCAGCAACTACGTAAGGGTGTCTGGTGATGTAATTCATTTATCTTAAGGCTGCCAGGCGGTGTAAGGAGCCTCGGCTAAGCCATTTTTGCTCAAAGCAGCGTGGCAGGATGGTAAACTAACCACTGTATTTGTAGTCTGTCTATCTCACATACATCCCCTCTCCAGTCGACACTCGCCACCTCTCCAAACCGCTCTGAACGGCCACTGTCTGCCAAGTCTCGCTCGTTCTCCGGCTTCGACCTTGAAACATGTAGGAGTAAGCTTAGCAACGTTGCACTGCGATATCTCTACTCTATAGTTTCACTCTGCTGCCCGGAGAGAAATGCCAGCTCAGAAGAACACAAACCAGATATTTGGTCTAATTCTCCCCGAACATTTCACTAGCAGCACATGAAAAACACAACCCCATACAAATCTGTGTAATGTGAATGTTTATCTTTTTTTTTTCTATTATATTTTTAAAGCAGCTTAATGACTCTTAGCTCAGTAACAAATGAGATATTATATGGAGAGAGCTGAGTGATAAATAGGCCAAATATAATTTGCTTCAAGATTGGTGGCGGATATTTATCAAAGGAAATTTTTTTCTATGACAACATAACAAATAATATGTTCATATGAAATACGACAGTTGTACGTTCAACCTCAATTTGTAACCGATCATATGTTTACCCAGCATTGTTAGAAAATCTGTGTTGTGAGCAAAATGTAAAATGTGTAAAATCGCTAATCTACTTATTCAGCTATCTTACAATTACTTTTTACAAAAATGTATTAGGGAACAAATTTATACAATTTATCTAAGCCCTATCTGTAAAACAATTGACATCAGTTTATTGAGAACACTAATAATACTGCTATTCGTAAGAAAAATAAATAGCTCTATGCTAAGTAGAAAAGCAATATAGTATTTTCCTTCTCGCACAAATATTGCTTACTAAATTTCTCCTTTATCACACTCTTCCACAAGCTTACAAGTATACGTTCTACACTGGTAAATCACACAAAAACAAAAGGTCTGTCAGAAGACAAAAATAAGAAATATATGAATGCATAAATAAATCAAAATTTTCGTCACTAATGTGGATATTTTTAAAATAAAAATATACACATGGTTTGATTTCACATTATCATTACTTTAACAAATTAAGATACTAATGCAATTAACATTTTTACACCATGTTTATGCCTGCATTTACTGAACTAACAATGCCCCTAACTTTAAAACTAATTTTTAATTGCTGGATAAGAACTAGTAACTGATAAGGCGTCAATTAATATATTCTCAACACCTTTAAAAAGTCTTAATAAGTAAACGTTGAAAATACACTTTGAAATTTGCAAAAACTCTTGATTTTTACTGTACTATTTGAGTAACGTTTATTAAACGTTTGTGAATATTTCAGTATAGCTTCTAACATAATTATAGTCATCTTAAATATCCTGTATGAGGGAATGTGAGAATCAAATGACAGTCAATATTTAATTACAATGAATAGAGATGGTGGTATATCGCGAAAATGTTTTGTGCCATTATACCCTTGAAAACGCTGTACTTAATTACAACACATATGATTGGGAGATGTACGTCTGACACAATGTAGCTCTACAGACCAATAATTGGCACAAAATATTACAATAGAGTGATTCTTATTGACTCAGTCAAATAGGGCAATAGCTCCACCCACAAGTGAAAGCCAGTCATCTTCTGGTTAACTGAACGTATGTTGGAACACAGCAAACTGTCAAGTTTTCCTGCGATAAACCATGATCTCTTAACAATGACTTTTTCTTAGAATCTGTGACTTTGTAAAAGTGAATTGAAGCCCCTGATTTTTTACATGTTCAAAATGCTAGTTCTTTTTGTATATTCTTAATAGGGTGAAGTACATAATTCAACGCTAAAAGCATCAATCTATAACTGTCCGATTCTTGAAGCTAATTTGCAAAAGTCAAAAAACAGCGATCCTAGAAAATAATTTTAGCCAACGTTTTGAACAAAATTGTTTCCAGTGTTATGAACTTATGAGGCACAATCTCTGAAGCCGGAACATCGTGAATTTAACTGCGGGGCAATAGATCACGCAAAACGAATTAATATTTCTGGATAAAAAATTTACTCATAAAGTTGGTAAATACCATTATTTAGGATTGTCCTTTTGTATTTTATCCACATTGGTTTCAAAAAAAGTATAGAATTCAATTGATGTTTTCAGTGTGTATTTATCTACACATACTCTTAACTGCATAGCAAACTGGCAGAACAACCCCACACTAAATATTTCACTTAACATTTTATAAACAATTCCTACATTTATATAATTTTTACAACTTAACTAAAATTTTATAATGGCAGAAAACTAATTCAAAATGAAATTCACATAGACCAAAGAAGATAAGTGTGACAACAAAAACAAAAGTTTCTTAGCCGGATTTTGTAAATTATTTGTGTACCTTCCAACTATAACTATGAAATAAAAGAATATTGTCCGTTCATTCTCATAAATTAATCTTACCGGTTTGAAAATATCACGTATGTTACTGTTTACTACACAATTTAACTGCCAATATCCCCATATCTATTCCCATGCACTAAAGAGACCTTCGGAATTGTGCATGATATGCCTATCCTATTTTTGTTCTGAAGTGAAAGTGAGTTACAAAAGAGAGTTCGTCCTACGCCATAAAATGTAATGGAAGTGGTGCACTTAACACATACACATGTATGCAAGTACGGTACATAAAAATTGGCATACCCATGATAAAAACATTGTGATGCCCGCAAAGCATCAGATTGTTGAATTTGATGAAATTAGGCAACTGGTTTTGAAAGTTATTTGCGACAGAATGCACCAAAGCAGTAATCAGTTGGCGATAATGCAACCACATCTTTGCAACCAAAACTCGGCAGTTGAAATGGAAACTATCTACTGAATGGTCAATTCGCAATATTTTCACACATTGAAATAAACATTTACTTCACAGTCTGTTACTGATGGCTGTTTCACAAGCATTTGTATCGCCGTTTAAAAAATATAATAAGTTACTTTGTAAGACCTTCCCTATGCTATGAATAGATAATGTATCTCGTAGGCAATATTTATTTATTTAAATAAACTTAGTTCATAACTTTTCTTTTTTCAAATCTACTTCTTGAAAATCAGTCATGCTAGAATATGTGTATGCCATTATTATGTATGGAAAGTTAAAGTGCTACATAAAGTTGCTGAGAGTCCATTTTCGAAAAACCAAAATCAAGAACTGAATGCAAATTGCACAGTGGCTCTATATTTTAACTAACATTTAAACTATGTTTTTGGAACCCACGTACTGCAAGGCCTTTCCAGTGCTTAACTAATTTTTGTTTTGTGCATGATCGTGGCTAATTAGTTTCGTTGGCTTTATTTTATTTATTTAGATATATTAAAATTTAGTGCAGAACTCAAGATTTTACAGTATAATATAGTTTGTAAACTCACAGAAGAAGCAAATTTTAATGTTCGCTGTGTTCTTTGGAGTTTCTTTCCACTGCAGGTAATTAAATATATATTATGTGGAATTACGCATTTGGAAGTTTCGACCGTTATGGTGCCGGAAACATTTTATTTTAGGCTAATTAAAGAAGATAAAATTGTTTATGTTCCCAAGTACACTTAATACGACAATACGTAATTTTTCTTGGAAAGTATTTGAAGTGCACTATTGATTATATTAGTGTGTTAATTATGTAATGAAAGTCTTTTTACTACACGGAAGCCACATGAATATGTTGAAATTTCTAGAACTCATACCATAAATAAGATTTTATAAGTAAATTGATAAAAAAGAGCGTAAACAGGGCCCAAATATTAGTATTAATTTTCACAGAACACAAAGAGTTACATTCCAGTGGATGTGGAACATGCTCATCATTCCTTTTCTTTCTTCCTTCAACAAGTTCAGATCACTAATGGTGCAGTTGAAAAGACTGTTGTGCTTGCTTTATCGACCAATCTCTGAAAATATGTGCGAAACAATAAAAAACTCTATGATCTTGAATACTAGTTACGTTGTTTTGAATCGCTGCAGTTGTAAGCGATTCTTCACATTCGTTTTGGAATGTTTTGTTGTCAGATATATTAGCTGCCTGAACAGCATCGCTCACTACGGTACGTGGAGAAATAGTAACAATTTAATTAGGATTATATTTCCACTGTCGGGAACGACGGTAAGGGCTGCATATGGTCCAAAAATTAAAGTTATTTTTTCCAGTCTGCTGCGAACAACAAGTTTGTTATAGCCATTTCTTCTTATGTTTCTTTGGCTATGAAATCCACAAAGTGTGGGATGTCTTAATCATAAGCATTTTGAAGTACGATGCATTCCTCGTAGGTCCTTCACCAAAAATTAATACCGAATTATAATCTCAAATTAAACACACACCCCCCCCCTAACTATATTTTTGTCTCAATTTTTTTGTTTCTGCCTTTGAACTTTTATACGATTAATATTAACTTGACCTGCATTTAGAAATGACTTAAAAATTTTTTTTATTTTATTTTGGTTGCCCCCAACATAAAAACCATTTAGTTTAAGAATCTATCTACAAGCAGTAACCCAAATAAGTGTTACTACTATGCATGAGAATATATTTCAGAATACATAATTTTAACACTTCAGTTTCTTCAGCCAAAAATTTGGTGGTACGCGGAAGGGCTTAATTCAATTTGTAAACTGACTTTGTCACCTGAAAATAAAGTTAATTAATTTAAACAATTTGCCAAGTTAGTTGTAAATAGTACGGCAATTTTGATAGTATGTTCAGGATCCAATAATATATTATTATTTCTGCATTTTATCACAGTGCAGTATTATGCTATTGAGAATGTGGCTTTTTTTATATGTCGCAATGTTGATTCTTAGTAACACATGGGGGCCGTGGTAGTTAGTGGCTAGAGTGCTAGACTTTTCCAAGGGTTTTCTCGGGAAACTCCACTTTCCCATGCTCTTTCATTTTGGCAATGCTCCATTCTAAGGTCTTACCTCGTCACCATTCAGAGACAACAGCCTATGGTCTGCACTACCTAATATCGTCGTCTCCGTGGTTGGTTCCCTCACACTTGATTAGGACATCCCCACTCAATATTTATTTATTTATTTTTATCAGGCTTCATTTTAACTTATACGAGCATATTGTTCGCCTTAATATACTATTGTTAAAAGTACTCACCAACATTTTGTATATTTAAAAGTAATTGTTTGCAATGTATGTTGAAACATATGATATTTAAATGGGTTTAGTAGAAATCGTTACGACCGTTCAAATATTTCGGGCCTTTGTATAACATTTTACATGTATTTGTTTGCATTTTAAAGCACTATATTGTTGGTACATGTAATTTGAACTTCAAAAAACTTTTGAAATATTTTTGAATTGTCAACAATCCAAATGTAACGAATTTAAGTTTATTTCAAGTAGGGAAAAAAACTGACACATCGCCACTGCGTCCTTAAGAATATCTATGCTAAATCTCGCCTCCCTTTTAGGTTAACTTGTGTTTGTATTTGTAGGTTAGGCCTAAACGTAACCACGTGTTGCCAATTTTGAGTATGTATAGAATATTACACTATTTGCACATGTTATGAATCAAGTAAAATTTTTACTGTGGTAATTTGTGTGTAAAGAAGGACTCACGTACCTGTTGGAAAATATTACGTAATATTCATTTGTTTACAGTCACGGCCATGATGCCAAAACCATGGGCACTGACAATTAAAATAAGATAAATTATGCACGGAGTAGATACTTGATGTAAATAATGTTATTTAAAGTGCCTAGAGATGTATTGTAATTATTCAGAATAAGTTTAACGGGAACACTTAGTAAAATAATAATTATGAGAGTGTTTTGTTAACGAGGCGAGCAAAATTATGTTTTCTTGTATTGGTGACCCTGCAGAGCAGAAGCTCCAGCGGCCATTTTTAAACCACCCGCCTAACGGGACTTCCATGCCCTCGGACGGGTATAAAGGCACCTCTCGCCTGCCAGAAATCAGTGTTTTCTAGGGCTCGGATCTTACCGAGTTCTCTAGGCACTCTCCCCTTACCTTACGGGTTGTGGCGGTAACCTGCCACCTAAGCCCTCACTCCTTCCTTACGGGTTGTGGCGGTAGCCTGCCACCTAAGCCCTCCTACACAAACTTACTCTACCTCCCGAGTGTCTAGAGATGACGTAGCGAGTTGAACACTCTAGCGTGCGGTAGCTTTGGGAACACACCCAATTGTGCAGTTCTATCGGCCGCCACGAGGCGCGCCCGCAGTATCTGCCGGAAAGCGGAAGTAGTAGAGAAAAAGTAAAACCACTTGGCAGAGTGCCATTGTTAATAAGTGTTGTAATAATTCAGTTGGCGTAGTATAAATCAGTTGTTAGAGAAATTTATAATCATCGGAAGAAGTGTTATAATTTTGTAAGTAAGGGCGTGTTATAAATAATCAGTGTTCAGAGGAAATTGTGATCAAGAAGACTTTGTACAGTGAATTGTGAACTCGTGTAGTAACTGAGCGACTCAATATATTACCAGTGAAATTTATTCCTATTCTTTTATTTAAATTCAATATCTGAATTAGAACTTCACATATCTCAGGAAGAGATACAGAGCTTGGAAAGCCTTCAACAGCAAGCCGCTAAGGCAAGATGTCTATTAGTCGCTGAACCAGTGTTGTACCCCGCCTGTCTAATCCCGGAACTTCAGAAGGTACCAGGCCCCGAGCCGACCTTACCCGAGCTCAGTGCTCAGTATAAACAACTTACGGCCCCTCAGGCCCGAGCTCACAAACAAGTGCGGCTCAGTAAGATTCTGAAGGACATACAGCGTAACCAACTGCCACTTTTAAGTCCGATCAAGACTCCCCCTCGGCCTGTCCTCCTACATCGCCGAATTCAGGAGATCATCGCAGAGAACCGCCAGATGCTCAAGAGAGTTACACCCATATCCGACAGAAAGAAGAAGTTGCTTAGGCAATTGTTCTAGCAAAGGTGAGTGGTCACCGACATAAGAAATAAATCTGAAACCTCCTTCCTCTGCTCGCGCAGAAAGCACTTAGCGTTGGCCCTACCAAGGGACACCACTCTCCCTGGGAGCACTAGTCTTTCATTAATCCACAGGAGGAGTCTCTTCGCTCTCTCTCTAGCCAGCCAAGCCTACTGTGCATCGCCTGTGGACCACCCTTACTTACATTCATACCTTGCCTTGAGAAAGCGGGGCAGGAAGTTTTTCTGTGGCGCCCAACGTGGGGCCTGAAGAACAACAACAGTGAAGAGGGCCAAAACCTTGCGCACTCACCTCCTGTGTAGGTACCAAGAAAGTTCGCAATGAACTTCAAACTCTGTGGTGCCCAAGACATTCAGCTGCAATGGATTCTGATACAGAACCCACTGAGACGCCCACCCAGCCTTGTGCTGCCAAGGACTGCCCACAAGCAGGGACTCACAGAGTCACGTGCGCCCACTGCGGAATAGAATATCACCACCTGGGTCTAGGATAGGAGGACACCCTCAAGAACCTGGACAGCCTCGAGTACAGATGCGCAGCGTGCCGCAACAGACAAAAGAAGTGTGCGCACCTGCAATTCCAGGGCCTCGGAGCTTACCAAGTGCAGTGCATTACATGTCCCCTAATTTACCACTATGCATACCTTGGTTGGATCGACGAGCCTCGCGATTTCCAGGGACTATCATTTCGGTGCAGAGTCTGCCGGATCGCCTCCGCCGAAGAAGCCCATACATCCAGGAGCCCGAGAACCAGATCACCTGCAGAGAAGAGAAGTGTGGGGCCACCAATGCTGCCTCAATTCGCAGGAAAGCCCCACGAAAGCCCTGACGCCTTCCTCCGAGAGTGTGAACGAGAGTTGAAGACAAGCCACATGCCTGGTGGGCCCTCCACTGCGAATACGTGAGTACTTGGACCCAGTTCCGAGACAAGCTCACTACACGATTCTCCGGAGCGGAGGTAATAAACAGACTCACCCGAGACTTATACAGTATCCCCCAGAAACCAGGTGAAGACACGGAGACCTTCATCAGATGCAAGGCCCAGATGTATGACCGAGTACACCCAAACAGCCAAGAAGAGGCCAACATTCCAGTCATTCTGGAGATGATGCAACCAGACTTCAGGTCCTTCTTGCACAACCCGAAACCAATGACCGTAGAAGAATTGATCGAGCATACCAAAGCCCTGGAACTAGATAACCCAACACCTTGACAATCTTCAAGTCACCCTGCACCAGTAAAACTGATGAGCCAGAGACCTCCACCTGAGAAGACAAAGCTGCCGCCTTCACAGCCTGCATTACCACGCTACTGGTACTGCCCTTCCTACCACTTTCACAGGGACTGTGAAGTATACCGCGCCCAGCAAGCAGAACACCGGGCCAATCAAGAGCAGAACCGACACCCAGAGCAATCGGGAAACGGTGTAGCCGGGAACCAAACCAGACCCACCATCCCGGCGCACCCCAACAAAGGGTCTACGGCCTGAAAGCCACTACCCAACCGCACTGCCTTCCACGCCTATGGGTGCAGGCCGCCCAAGACGAAATACTGGCCCAATTGGACACCGCTGCCACGGCCAATTTCGTTCAGACCCCAAGTCTTGACTCCCGAAATTAGGAGTACCATAAAACCCACGACGCTTACTGTTCAGTTAGCTCGTCAGCAAGAATACCTGCCAGTAGAGGGAGAAGTCGACCTGTCCCTCACCAAGATCGCTGGGAGTAACCAAAGAACTGGATGAAGAAGTGATTCTGGGTCAGCCTTGGTTAACGGACGAACAATGCATCATTGACTGCGGCAACAAGAAGGTGTACCTAGGGAAGACACGGCGACACACGCTCCACTGGGACACACCACCTTCCGAGCTGCCCCTGCAGCACATAACAGCCGAAGACGTACAGTTGCATCTCAACGAGCCCCACCTGGACCAGCTGTTGACCCTCCTAAACCAATATACCCCTACATTCCCAGCACGAGGAGTCTTGAAGCAAACCAGAGCTAGTGAGCACGACATCCAGCTAAGCGACCACAAGCCGATTTTCTGCAAACCTAGCCTCCCGACCACCGGCAAGCAAGCCATCATCCGCGAGCAAGTAGGGACCATGCTACAGCAACGCATTATCGAGCCTGCCGACTCGCCCTACGATTCTTGCTTAGTCCTGGTGAAGAAGAAAGATGGAGTCAACCATTCCTGCATCAATTATTCTCCATTGAACAAAATCACTCTTCCAGTCGCGCCTCCAGCTATCAGTATACCAAACACCCTCAGAAGTCTAGGCGAAGCCTAAATATTCTCAACCCTTGACATGTAGAGTGGATATTGGCAAGTTCCAGTCCGTCCAGAAGCACACCCATACACTGCGCTCATCACTCCAGAAGGACACCAGTACCAGTTTCACGCCATGCCTTTTGGGCTCAAGAATGCCCCAGCCACTTACCAAAGGTTGATGAACACAGTGCAGGCCGTCTACCTGGGACACTTCTGTATCGCTTACCTGGACAACATCATCATTTTCTCCGCCAACTGCAAGCAGCACCAGACTCACCTTCATCAAGTGCTGGAACAACTTCAGATCCATGGACTAACCGCTCGCCTTAGTAAATGTCACTTCGGGAAGACAAACATAGAATATCTTCGGACACGTCATCACCCCCGAAGGAAACCATCCTCAAGCCCAGTAAGTTCACCGGATCCTGAGCGCAGAATCTCCAGGGAACCGCAAACAGTTACGCCAGTTCCTGGGTCTTTGTAACTGGCTGCGCGACTTCACTCCCAAGATATCCCACTACATGGAGCCACTGACCAAGCTACTATCTAGCAAGCTAAAGCGCTGGACCTGGGGCACAACCGAAGAGCAAGCCTTCCAAACCCTCAACGCCCAATACCAAGAGCTGCCCATGCTACATCGACCAGAACTTCAAACGCCCTGATACTCCAGACGGACGCCAGCCAGACCGGATTGGGCGCCGTCCTGTTCCAGGAAATCCCTGACAAGCACAGAAAGGTCATCGGGTTCGCCAGCACACAGCTCAGCCCCACAGAGCAACGCAAGAACACCCATAAACAAGAGTGCCTGGGAATAGTTTGGGCCATCCGGAAGTACCGCCATCTGTTGGAAGACCATCCATTCATACTACGAACTGACAACAAAGCCCTCAAATGGTTACAGACCACCAGCGCCAAGAAGTCCAAACACTCGCGGTGGATCCTGCACCTTCTGGAGTTTAATTTTGAAACTGAACATTACCCTGGACGCATTAACCAGCTGCCAGATGCTCTCTCAAGGTATACAGAACCCACCTATGAAACCACGAATCTTCACACCTGGGAGAATGTGCTGCCACCAGAATCACCCCTAGCAAGTATCAGTTCGGCAATCCACAAGATCCAGAAGATCGCCTTCAACAACAACCTCGACACCTTCCTGGCAGAGCAACAGAATGACCCCGAAGTCTGCTATCTGCTCTCCAGCTGCTCCGGACTCTACAAAGAAGACCAAGGGTACGTCTGGATCAAACCAAGCCACAATGGTGATTGGAAACTCTGGGTCCCACATTCAGTCCGGCTATCACTCTGCCACTACTTTCATGACCACGAGTTAGCCGGACACTCAGGAGCCAACGAGACGATGACCCAAATCCACAGACGTTATGCATGGCAAGGAAGCTCGAGAGACATCCCGACTTACGTCTCTCGCTGTCAGACCTGCGCCACCCTCAAGCCGAGTGCCAACTATCGGCCAAAAGAGACTCTACGGAGACTGCCAGACCATGGGAACAAATTGCCCTGGACCTCATGGGCCCCTACCCAAGAAGCACATCGGGCAAAACCCACCTTCTCATTGTCACCGACCTCTTCTCTCGATGGGTCGAAGCTTTCCCACTCACTCGGACAGACACAGGAGTGATCATCTCCCGAATGGAAAGCTATGTATTTTCATGCTGGGGCTACACCAAGCATATCCTGTCCGCCAATGGACCCCAATTAATAAGCAACCAGTGGACTACAGCCTGTGCACGATGGGAAGTGGAATGCTGGACCACACCCACCTATCACTCGCAAGCCAACCCAACAGAGCGCCATAATCAGGACTTGAAGAAATGTATATGCCTCCATACGCAACGAGACCACCATCACTGGGATAAAGATCTACCAGCAATCTTGTACCATCTTTGCACCCGCACCTACGAGGCTCTTAAGGCTTCCCCAAGTGAACTGCTGTTAGGAGCCAACCTCTCCCGACCAGCGGAGTGGAAATGGAAGAAACCCACTGCCCAGGCCCCAACAATCCAGAAAGTGCAACAAGCAGCAGCCTCACGCATCTGCCGAGCCAATTAGAACCAGACGGCCTACATCAAACAGAAATACCCAGCCCCAGAAGAGCAAACGCAGTCACACACTCCAAGAGGGACAGACTGCCTGGCTGTAGACACACCCCCTCTCCAACCGACGCCAACACTTCCACGCCGGGCTAGCCCCCAGGTGGGAAGGCCCCTACCACATTGCACAGCGCAGAGGACAAGTCTACTGGGTCCAAAACACAGCCGGCACACTGAAGAAAGTCTACAGGTCAGACCTTAAAGCTGCCACCAACCCATTATCCCAACAGACAACTCCGCTCCAGCAACTGACAAGGTTGTGTCCATCCCAACCAGCCAATCCTTGGAGGGATCACACCTTCGCAGAGCAAGAAGACCGCACAGCTTCTAGGCGGAAGTTACCCAGAATCTCCCAGGCTGCCAACAAGTGCAACCAGAACAACCTCGAACAGCCTCAGGAACAATCACCACCCCACCCGGGGAACCAGGGGGAAGCAGTCTCTAGACAGCAGCCTAAACTCCTAGCCAACCGAGAAGATGGGTGCACGCCCATAGAAGCCAGGCAGCACAGGCCGTCCGGCCCTAGTCTCACCAAGACTCCCTCCTGCCTAACCGCCTCCAACTCACGAGAGGCAAACCTCCAGCTCGGTGCTACAGCCAAAGCACCATCACCAAACGAGGGCAACCCAACCAGGACCAGTGAACCCCCACCCAGTGAGTAGGCGAGCAAAGGCCGCCATAGCCTCCAGCAAAACAACCAGAGCGCTACCGGCGCCACATCAGCCAATCCAGGGGCACACACCCTATCTCCACCTGACGCAGTTGCCGAGAGCTACCCGCCAGATTCTAGAGACCGCACCCCTCTTTGGCGGACTTGCCGAGGGGACCCCACGCAGCAGCAGGGGCGCTACAAGGAGACGCCCCTGCGCTCCAAGAAACCACGCTCATACCTGTGGCCTCCAAACAACTCCAGGATGAGTCAACCAACCAGAAGAAACCCTTAAATCTCGAGAGAGAGAGATGGACTGTGAACCCAGTAACTATTGCATCTTAAGAGAGAGATTCTAAAGTTCACATAATTTGCTTTCTTTTTGTATAGATAGCCGGGCATTAAAGCATTAATGTCTGAGGTATGCCCGGCGTCTTTTGTCTTTCTCTTCCTAGTTAAGGATAAGCGATAGATTTTTTTCCGGGAGCCTCGCTTTTCTGTCTGTGGGGGATTGACCCAACACCACTGCGTCCTTAAGAATATCCACACTAAAGCTCGCCTCCCTTTTAGGTTAACTTGTGTTTGTATTTGTAGGTTAGGCCCAAACGTAATTACGTGTTGCCGATTTTGAGTATGTACAGAATATTACACTATTTGCACATGTTATAAATCAAGTACAATTTTTACAGTGATAATTTGTGTGTAAAGAAGGACTCGCACACCTGTTGGAAAATATCATGTAATATTTATTTGTTTACAGTCACTGCCATGATGTGAAAACCACGTGCACTGACTTATGAAATTAGATAAATTATGCACGGAGTAGATACTTGATGTAAATAATGTTTTTTAAAGTACCTAAAAATGTATTGTAATTATTCAGAATAAGCTTAACGGCAACGCGTAGTAAAATAATAATAATGAGAGTGTTTTATTTACGAACCGAGCGAAATTATGTTTTCTTGTATTGGTGACCCTGCAGAGCAGACAGCTCCAGCGGCCGAGTGACCATTTTGAAACCACCCGCCTAACGGGACTTCCACGCCATCGGACGGATATATAAGGCTCCTCTCTCCTGCCAGAAATCAGTGTTTCCTAGGGCTCGGCTCCTACCGAGTTCTCTAGGCACTCTCCCTGGGTCGGCTTTGGATGCTTTGCTGTATTTCACGGAGTGAGACCCAGGAAATCCGAGAAAGAAAAGCTGAAAAACATAGCTGTCCTGCCTTACGTGAAAGGCACAACCAAATGACTGGCTCGGGTTTTGAAGAAGCACGATATACATACCATCTCCAAACCTATCAACAAGATGGAAGGGATCCTTGGATCTGCAAAGGATAAATCACCAGCCGAAGAACAGGCAGGAATATACGAAGTTCCTTGCTCATATGGGAAAGTGTACATAGGGCAAACAGGCAGAAAAATTATAACGAGAATTAAAGAACACATCAGAGCATACAAATACGAAAACCAGCAGTCAGCAATAGCAGAACACTCGATGGAAACGAAACGCAGTATCAATTTTGACAAGTTCTCCACAATAACCAACATCAGTAATTATCGTCAGAGAACCGTGAGAGAGGCAATAGAGTTAATAAAACACCCTAAGAACATCAACAGGGAAGATGGATATTGGCTAAGCAAAATATGGTGACATTTATTTGTGGATGATGCGAAATCAAGCTACCAGAGGGCAGTCATGACAGACTCACGAGGATTGGCCAGCCAACCCAGCCAACCAGGTGCGAGTCAGCACACGATTGGCCCAAGTACCTAGCCAATCAGAAGGTCCACCAGGATAGAGCCAGGATTGGCTAGTTACCTCGGCCAAACGGGAGCAAGCAGGCCTGTGATTGGCCGACAGGCCCAGCGAACCAGGAAGCAGCCACCCAGACACCAGAGTATATAACGACCTGCAACTCTTGCATCTGCAGTTGGTCACAGACACCGACTACCTGATGATGGCAGCTGCAACGACTGCTGAAACATCGCAAGACAATCTTCAGACGCGGCTCACACCCACAAGCCAAGAAAATGCAAACAACGGCCGTGAAAGCCGGCGATCTATTTTTAAAAATTTAAATGTATTAACCTTTATATATTGCATGCTTCGTTAGTGTAAACTTTCTAAATACTTGTATTGTTTAATCTGGTGTCAGTGCTGGCAACAACTCGTCAACCAAAATAATTAGTGATTCAAAGCGCTCTATAAAAAGTTAAGCTCCTGGGTCCGCATACACTTTTTCGCGTCACTCATCTCGCAGCTGTGCTCAGACGTGCGTACCCGAGCGTGAGCAGCACTTAACTGACTACTGTGCCAACTTACTGCGCATCTGCGCGGCTGCCTCGCGTGGAGCCACCACCCCTCCATGCAGGCACGTCCAGTGAAGTGAGGGCACCACACCGCAGAGGCATCTTTGTTACTATGCAGACGTCTAGGAATACTATTTTTCCTTGTAATTTAAAGCGACGACATATTGTTCTTATCACGTAAAACATATAATCAAAGAGTAACCTATTTCCAAGTGTGATTTAAAAATAACTCCTGCAATGTTACATAAAGAAAAGTTCACATCGGAAATCCCTATTTTCGACGTTTTTGTACGTATAATTTTGCACTTTTGATAAAAATGAAATACAGGCCATGTACCTTTGGATGTTGAGTGAACCTTAAATGCTTTTAATATTAAAACCCATTATGGATAAACTGATTAGTTTTCTAAAAAAAATGTTATCATGAGTGCCAACATGCTGATTTCGCGGACCACTAGGCGGCCGCCGTCTTGTAGCAGGTTTCCGATACTAACACATCTGTTGTGTGTTTAGAGAATCATTTCTCTTCGTAGTTGAAACAGTTCTATAGATTCACAAAGAAGAGCAGCACACTCGCATACTTGATTATGTGGTGTTAGCTAACTCCTCACATCCCTCCCCACATCTTTTCTCTTGTTATTCTTTCCTAACTCACACCCCTCTCCTGGGGCAGTTACCCGTCTCTTTCCATCACATAATTCCTTTCGTAGGTTGTAGCATTGTTGCCAAACTAAGCAGTTCACGTACTGTGCTCTGAGTCCCTGGCGTGTATGCAATGTCCTTCCTTACGATGTTACTGAGGTTAGTACGTGTGTCGACATGATATCTGCTTTGTATTATTTACATGTTTACGAACAAAAAATGCATATCCGCCAGGGACTCAGAGCTGGCGCGCGGACAGTAGCCAAGTAACATTCAGCGTTCAAGAATTTGTTATATTATATGCCGTTTCTAAGTGTTCAGCAAAAATGTCCAAGTGGCGCCAAGGTGTTACAAAGGGATGAAAACATTACAAACGATCCAAAATTACTGAACTGCTTAAGCATGTAAACAGAAGTAAGCAAGCGTTATAAATTTTAAAAGTGGATGACAACAGTACATCAGTAATGGAAACTATAAAAATAGTTAAAAATATTTTGTTAAATAATTTTTTAGTGATGGTATTTCAAATTAACTTAACGTTTCTATTTTTTGTTACTATAGGATTAAACTCAGTGGTTAAAGAAGCTTTTGTCATTCACTGAGTGGGAAACTTATGTAAACTGGGATGCTGGCCTAGGATGGTTCCTTCTGCCAGTTTCTGTCATTGTGTCAAAGTTGTGTGACGCCATCTCTTAATGACTGTGATGTCGACGAAACGTTACGCCTTATATAAACTGGGTTCAGTCCCGGTGGGATCGCGTGGAATTTTTGCTGCTGGGAATCCATAGACCCGTTTGAAGGGCATATATATACGCAATACCCATTCCCAAAAAGCATCAAAACTTGTTGAAATAATGCAAATTTTGAAACATAGATCACATCTCATTAGATTTTATGTGACTTCTGATTAATTGGTTTTCTCCTTCAGTACTGTATATGGCCTGCACTTATTAAGTCGTATGGCATTCAAAATTAACAATTTTTTTTAGCTATGAAAATAGAAGTAGAGAACATACGTGTGTACATATACCTACATACATTTGTATACATCTGAAATGTTGATTTAGGGACTACTTACAATGCGGAGTGAATATTTGAAAGTCAATTTTAGGCTAAACATATCGAGATGTACATTTTAATTAAATATTTTCATGCTGGTGACAAATGGCACAATGGCCAGAGCTATTGCCTCCCACCAAGGTGATCCGTGTTCGACCCCCGGCAGGGTCGGTCCCCAATTTTTTGAATGTTTGAAACGTGGCAGGAGTTTTGGATGTCCAGCAAGATTTTTCATTTTAGGAGACTCCCACTTCCCCGGCATTTCGCGTTTCATCGCTTTTCAGTTGTAGGCTTCATTTCATGTAATCTATCAGGGTTCAGTATACAGACGCCTACGAGCGCCCAGTTTAGGTGTCAAGGATGTGATGTTCTGCCATCGAATACAGTTTCCACGCTATATTTTAGGAGAATTGAGCATGACTGTCTTAGATTTTCAATATTTTCCACGTAACAAGTTTTCGAGAAGGCTAACTACCAAATTTTGTGACCTTTTCGTACCATAAATATTATTCTCCTACTCATTTTACAGTGTTAGATAGTATATTACCTTAATATTGTGTGAAATTTGCTGGGATATATTAAATATTATGCTATTTATTATTTTCTAGCAAATATCAGACAATATTTATTATCTAGCTGTAAAATGCAAAAACTATATAAATTAATGTAAAAAAAATGTGATACGCCTTTTTGAAAGCTTGTACAGGAAAAATGCTGTAAATCAAAGCCTGCCGTGGGCCATAGCCCTTAGATATTTATTTTGATTTATTTATGAGTTAACTCTAATGAATAAATTCTAGTACTTTATCCAATTTTGTCAATGATGACATAATAAAGCATTTACATAAAAATGTAACTTCCACTAAACGGTAGTGTGACACGCGCAGAAAATTTTTCATTCTGCACAAAATGAAATATGCCATGTTATTATGCAATTCTTATTTTACAGCTTAAATATTCTTTTATGTGTGGGCTAGCTTGTTGTTATGAGAAACGTATTAATTCCCGGGTTAGCTATTAAATTATACATAAATTTAAAATAAACACAGTGTCTCTGATTCATGATCATTGGTATTTGCAATTCATTGTTGGCCATTCTATTCATAGAATATGGGTTCTTATAAGAAAGGAATTTTTGTCTTTTAAACATCACAAAGTTAAGTTTGTTGACCTGAATTTATCCTTACCAGCTTTGATCTGTGTTCGTAATGATAAATTACAAATTCTACAGAAAATCAAGAAACAAATAAATGGTAAGACTGCTGTAATTAACTTCGTAAAGGATATTCAGTTTTTAAACTATTTGACAATATACTTGCAAGTGACTTAAAAATGCACAAATCTGAGTGAAACTGAAAGTCCGTTACACTGTACAATTATTTTTTGTGAAATTGTATCGAGTAAGAAATAAATTTTGTAATATTTATGCCAAATATTGCTTCTACATTTTGTGGTGTCAGTGAGTTGTAATTGGTTAGAAAGAAAACAGTATTATTACTGTTATGCTAAATTCATATTTATTTCTCATTGGCGATTCGACCTCAGATGTTTTGGAAACTTCACGGATGGCTTAACCCACAGTAAGTGAAAATATTGTTCCCGTAAATTTTTTAATAAAATATTTCTTCATAATTTATTTTTTTTGCATTTGCATGCAATACACAGCTCAGATATTTCCACGATATTTTAGTACGGAGTACTTTAGCATCATATTCCTAGGTCGTTGAGTAGCACGTTCGCGTCCTGGTTTCAACTACGCAGCTGGTATATTGTCACTCACCCTTTTCCCTCTTCATAACATTTGGCTGGCAACAATTTTCGTATATTATATGTGTATCACTATCATACTGTTGCGTGTTGGCTGGGCAGCAGGCACATTACATCATGCTGGGTGGTCAACCCTGTGAGTCAACCAGTGATGTCATGGGTTTTCGCAGCTATGTCGCAACTCCCTAGAGACGACACTGGGTTTCCCTGACGATGCCAGTGCGAATACGTGACTATCGACAGGTACGACCAAGGTAATGTCTATTGTTAGACCTTAGGTCACCATGTTTCATCAGCTATTGACGTCACTGAAGGGGCCGTATATAAGCCTCGGTACTGCGCAACATGAGTCAGTCTTGTAGAGTCGCGGAGAGTCAGGAAGTGATAGTCTTGTGAGTCTTGAAGAGTCAGTCTAGTATTGTGCAGTCAGTCTGGAGACTGGCGTGAAGATGAAGTGAGAACCGAGAGTGGTGTGAGGCAGCGCCCTTAGGCGCGGTGTTGCCACTGGGGTGGCGACGGAGGTCGCGAGAAGTGACGGGCCAAGAGGAGACACTGGCGGCGGCGCAGAGATGAGGACCTAGCGCCTTGGGGGCAGAATCACGACAGCGTCAAGGCTTATGTAACATCGGCGGAACTGACAAGGTGTGGCGTCACGAGGATGGCCACACGGCAGCAATGGTCTGTGTCGAGGCTGAGTAGCATCAGCGCCCTACAGAAGGGACAGACAACACTCAGGTGTTGTGTCTGCGTGACTGAGCTGATGAGGTGTGGTGACTTGAGGATGGCAACACTGCAGCGTTGGTTGGTGTCGAGACTGTGTGATGCCAGCAGGCTGCAGGAAGGATGAACAACATTTGTGGTGTTGTGTTGGAGTGCTGCAGAGGTGGTGAGTTGTGGAGAACAACAACTGACGGTGTTGTGTCGA
>PNEQ01091629.1:6900-46350 GCA_003012365.1 Medauroidea extradentata | reverse complement strand
CAAGTGTTTATTTTGTGTGTTTTATCGCTTTTATTTGTATGTTTGTTTGTCCTGTTCTTTTGCTTTTTTTTGCCACTTTGTTTCTTTTTTTTAATGCGTGGCTGTTTTGAACAGGAGTTTTGTTTAGCGATTATAAACACTTGAGTGTATTGCTTCCATTATATTAATTTTTATTTTCTCACCGAAGCACACCGGCACATTGTGTAGGGGGAAGGAGGAGGGATGGGTGCAACGGCGACCGGGCGCGTTCCGAAATGCGCATTCTCCTTCGCACGCTAATTCGGAATGAAGCCGTTCGCAAGCGTGAGCGTGCTTGAAGGTTGGGGGGAAAATAATCGCCGGTCTTTTCCCCGCAGACATTAACCGCGATGGCAAGATCTGGTGAGGGTTGGCAGTTGATGATATTGGCTGAGTTTCCAAAAACCAGCTTTTAATTCTGCTGCCGAGACTAAGAGGGTTCTTTCGTCGAAATACCTCTTTCTTTTCCCTGGAACTTGCGAAAAGTTAATTTCTCCGGCAAAGTGTCGACATAAACGGTTGACGGTTATGCGCGGAAATAAGACTCTCGAGTCATTTTTTTACTTTTAAAGTGAGTGCTAGCTATTTAATGCCAATTCACATCTACCCGGCAAAAATTTCCGCTAACGGTCTACCTAAACCTCACTCAGTTTTATTTCACTGACTAATTTTAGATGTGTGTTTGCCATGGACATAATGTTTTGCTACTAGTTAGTAATGTAACCAAAACGTGTATGAAGAGACGCTTTACGACCTTGAAGCGAGACTTAGCACTTTCAGGAATGCACACATCAACACAGGATGAGTGTGAATTCGGCTGGCAAACACTGAAAGTTGCATTTCTCACAAAACACAAAAAATAAAATGTAAAAATCTCTTGGGAGCTGTAATCCACCAAAAATAACTAATTATAAAATGATTTTAGTTGAATTAATGTATATGAGATTAAGCACCGATTCAATGCCTAGTGAGTATAGAACTTTTTAACTATATAATTGTGATTGGAGCATCATGTACCAAAACATTTCCTAGAAGCGCTTTTTAACTTTCTTTCATCGTGGTATAACCAAAACTACACAATAAAGATCACAACTTCACAATGTTAACTATCAAGCAGAAACAGTTTTCTACTCGCCAACTCATGCATGGAAGAATTACATTATTGTATATTTATTTCAACTAATTTGGTGGCGTAGTTAAGGCAAGACTGTATTTTCTTCCATCAAACCACACATTGACAACTACGTAAAAACAAAATTATTACAAATAAACATTAATTTTGCTTAGAATAAGGCAGGAAAAAAATATTATACAAATAAATAAAAACACATACAAACATTTTTACACGTACACACAAACACAACAACGAAATGTGCTACAGACACAAGATCAACCATAATAAACTAACGTGAAGACTCTCCCGATACTACATCATACTTACATTTTGCAAATAAAAAACTACTTGGCGATTGTCAGTACTGTGCCTTTCGAATAGAAGAGATTCACTTACCTGGGTCTTTAGCGCTCTGGTGCATATAGACTCGAACTTACGGAACACTTCCACAGCCACTGCAAAAAAAAAAATTACACACACACATATATATAACTTATTTATTTGTACGTCACAACAACAAATGTAAACAAATTACAAAAAAAATTCAGTCAAATCCTACAAGGGAAGGAAATAAATGTTTTAAAATAGTTAAAAATATTTTTAAAACCACATAGTAAAAACACTTTCGTTGCCACAACAAAAGTGTGTTGAAATATGAACCACCGCAAAGGTATTTCGCTTGCGATAAAGTTATTCTTGCTTTACAGTAAATCAGATGTGGAAAACTTATATTTTGTTTCTCATAAATGTTTTCTTTGTAAATAACTTGGGTATCTGGGTAGCAAAGATATCAATTTTTCAACGTAGAGAATGTGTTAAATATACCATACCTATACTTACTGCAGATATTTTAAACCAATTATCTTAACAATAACACAACTTTTGTTACCATTGCTGTAACTTTAAAACAAAAATTGTCTTTCTTAAAAGTAACTTTGCAGTGGTTCGTACATTTTGTTGTGGCCACGAAAGTGTTTTTACTGAACAGTAAGACAGTATGAGATGCATGTCAATTAACAGTGTTTTCAGTGTAAAATTTGTTTGTACTTCCACGATAAAAAAAACCTTGGAATATAATTTTCCAAAGAAGTCCTTTACAAAACTGCACAATATTGTTACTTCATAAAAGCAGGGAACGTAACGAAACATTATGCCCTAATTAAATATGTTTTTACCGTAATTAACCATGTACTAATTTTTAGACCAACCCAACTTGCAAATTGTTCGCTGTTTTCAATTTTTATGTATTAATAGTACAGTTGAATTAATACCATTATCCCTTATTTCACCTACAATTGCGGTTACGAATTCTTTAAGCTTAAGGGCTTGTTCCTTAGTTTTGCAGTGATTTCGAAAATATTTTTTTATTGCTACCTAATACTCATTTCAAAATTTCGGTCCACAGTTTTGACACTAATGTGTCATAATTTGTAGCTGAATTTTTTGTAGCAATGTACTGAACGGTTTTTGTAAATTTCGTCACCCAATGTACCACGTTATTTGTCGTGAAAATAAGTCAAAATTATGCAAAATACTTTTTTTTTCTAACGAATGGTATATAATTTTTAAAACGCAATCACATCATTGTACATTGTGTGACTGCACGTTGTCTCAAATTTTTCCAAAGCTTTCGGTTAAAAAATATTTGAGTTATTTTCACCAGTCTGAAAAAAAAAAAAACTAAGGAACTAGCCCTTAAACTAGAGCAGACGTCGTCGATGTATCTCCCAGTTTTGTTTAAAATAGTGTTTTTCTATATGTAGTCTAATTTTCTAGACAAAAATTTTACGGTAACAGCTAGCACATTGATAAATAAAATGTTTGGTAACAAATTATGTCAAAACCACAGTGCCACGATTCTGTGGCAAAAATATTTTTGCGCCGTTTGGTTTCAGTACCTTATGAACACATCTGTAGCTTCACTTAGTGGTCAGTGATTGGATCTGTTGACTGTCACTTGTCTTGGGGTTTTACTGGCTGAACAAAGACACGCTGCCAATAACCATGAAGCACAGCTACCGATGCGCGTGTAAGACATTGAAACATAATGTTGCAAACACCTTTTAGCGGCAAATTTGTGGCTGTAATTATTAGGGGCTCTGATTTTCAAAAAAAATATTTCTGAAAAAAAAAAAAAAAAGATGTTTCAATCCCATACGTACACATTTTTCATGGTTCATGGTTATTGGCAGCGTGTCTTAAGGGCGCCGCCTACCCGCGCGTGAGAGGCTCTAAAGCGACGGTGCAGTAAGGTCGACCTTGAAGCGCGCATCATATGCCGCGTCGCCTCAACGAGCCAAGCGCTGAACTAACGTGCAAGCTTCCCGCCGAACTGTTTTTACTATGAGACACTAAGCGGTGACCATATAATTTTATTGGCGGAAGGTCTGCAACTAAGTTCAGTGCAGGTCGCAATCTGAGTTTCACATACATCCGGTTAGTACATTTTGAAGTACGGAAGTCTGGAAAGGCCGTTTTTAGCCATATTGGAGGGCTTAGAAACAGTGTATTTAATTAGCGTGGCGTCTTGAAAATGAGTTTCCGACCTTGTCTGAAGTTTCTTTTCTTACGTTGGCACAATGGGTGCACGTGGAATATTTTCGTAGAAAAAACCTGTTTACGAACACACTGCAACGTATTTGATGCGTGAGGTAGGCGGTCGCCTTAATGGTTATGGAATGGTACGTTGTCGAGCGGGTGACTGGAATACTCAATCGTCAAAAAATTCTGTACTACTCATCAAAATTCGATGACATTTTTTTTGCCGAGTTGGCATTTTATCAGCGGTCGTTTATTTATATAGCACTATGTGGCAGTATGATGTACTTTCGAGTAAAAATTTAAAAACTGTTTTTAGGAAAATAATGGTTTGAAACCACGAAATCATAAAAAATAGATAACTGTAATTTTTATAAGATAATATCTAGGTCTCTCTAATAACTGAATTTCAAAAATGTTCGCGTTTTGATTTCAAATAATATGACAATCCGAAAATCCCTGCGCAAGATGTTTACGGATGTTAAAATTATTTTCAAATGAAAACGCGAGTAATTTTGAAATTCTGTTAGCATTGAGGCCTAAGTATTATCATATTAAAAATTATAAATGTGACAGTTTTCCATTTTTGTAGATTTTTTGGTTTCAGGCACTTATTTTTCTAAAAAGTGTTTTTAATTATTTACTCAAAAGTACAGCATACTACCACATAGTGATATGTAAATAAACGTCCGCTGGTAAAATGTCAACTCGGCAAAAAAAATTTTCATCGAATTTTGATGAGTAGTACAGCCAAACGTCTGTGATTTTCCTGTAGAACCTCAAGCGATAGTAAAACCCGATAACTGACCATGAAGCAGTGCTGCAGATGTGTACGTCAGACAATGTCATAAACTGGCGTAGAGATTTTTTTTCTCCAAAAATAATAAATTATTACTGTTTCGGGAGTTGCAACGCCAGAAAATACATTCACAGTTGTCCAGGAGGTAAGATGTTAGGTCATTATTTCCACGAGAGCTTATTATTGGCTCGGTTTTCTCCAGGACGTATCTGAAACACTGTGATGCAATACCACGTTATACGTCAGTTTACAAAAGGTTGGATCCTTAGCCTCATATGAGTTCGTGAAATTTTCCAGTCCTCAGTGGTGTCCCATGAGAATGACCGTAGAAGATGTCGAGGAAAGCAAGAAGAAAGAGGAGGTGAGGGAAGAAGTAAATGTACAAGACAGACTACCTGGCGTAAAGCTCAAGTCACAAAGAATAGGATATTGAAGCGAGTGGCTAGGAAAGTTTGCAGGCGTACGTAAAATGCTGATGGTTATGATGATTGCATCACCCATTTTCTTTGAATTTCTATTCAAGGCTTTATCTCGGTCAAAACTCCACTTCTAAAGCACCTCGTCTCACGATGTTATGTTGGCACGCTTGACTACTAAAGTAACTGAATGTTGGCGAAAAATAAAACGAAAAATGTACATTTATTTTAGTGAGAAACTTTTGATAACTATCGCATGTTTGAAATTCGTGTATTTAAATTCTTAGGCTTTTTCATTTATATCAATAAAAATACCGATGTACACAAATGTATAAATGCAGTACCAATAGCAAAGAGAATGAAATTTTTGCACAGTTTTATTCAATGCGTTATGTTTACATCTGCAGCTTTGCTTTACTGTCAGTGATTGGCTGTTTGAACTCTCGCTTGTCTTGGGATTTTACTGGAAGATCAAAGACGTGGTGTTACAATAACCTTACCTTGATTGGTGCAATCAAACGAGTGAAGTGTCTCAACAAAGACGCGCTGCCAATAAGCACAGTCCTGTACACACTCAGATACTTGTACATGTAACAAGGTAGAGCGACAGTCTGTGAGTGTTTTCATACAAGTCTGCTATTAGTTCACAGTCCTCAAAAAATAGTCTCACAAAAAGCGATCCAATTATGGAAGTTGTCCCCAAAAACGGTACCTTATATTTTATACAAATAATTCCCCACCCTTGGACAGTATTTATTGGAGTTGATCATGCATATTTTAAGCTAACGTAATATTTCGCAGCTTTATTCCCGCTTAAAAGTTTATTAAACCTTAATTTTTTTTCTCATTGCACATTTTCAAATAATTGGTACAACAGGGAAATTGCTATATTTTGAAGTATGCCGACATGCCAGTCACAAAATAATACTTTACATACGTTAACAAGAACGGTAACAGGTTTTGAAATAAATAAAAGCTAAAAATAATCAATAAATGTGAAAACAAATATAAACAATTATATATCTCTAGAACTAATCAGTTTTCTTTCCTTAAGCATTCTTTTTCAGTACAGAACTGTTTGCTGGCGGGCACTGGATGATGTAGGGGAAAAATTTAATAGGCGAGCTTATTTTGGTTTATTTCAATTATCATTCTAGATTTTTAGGACAGCACCTTGAAAAGAAATGCCACTAAAACAGCAGGGGAAAAATTTTTAATATTGACGAAAGAGAAAGAAACATTTAAATATTGCGCAAAATTATTTTGCATTTTACAGCACTTAGATAAGGCTCAGATAATTTCTGGTGATTAAATTTTAAATCTGTTTCAAAGTAGTGCTTCCATAATGAGAAATCTCCAGAAATTACCATACGTCTTGCTGAATGACATAATATGTAAAGTGAAATATAATACTGAGCGTTGAACGAGAAGAGAACGCAGAAGCTCGAGAATACACAACGCAGTGGAGTCCATTCTGTTGGTACTGAACTCGAGAAATGTGAAAAAAATTTATATTTCAAATTTAATTTTGTGAATAAAAAATAATGTAAATATAATATTTTATTTCATATAATTTATAGTTATGAAACAAATTTCATTAATTTTTTTGGAAGGGGGGTTGAGTTCGTATTAGTACCTTGCAAAATGTAGTAATTTGTATAAAGTGTACCATTGTCATGGGAAATTCATACTTCATATAACAACAAAGGTGATGCTAAATCATTCCTGTAGCATTAAGATGCTAACGAGTACAATTAGGAAATAACTATACACTGTACGAGTAACTCCAATCATTATAATAAGGACGGGTATTCTTCATTGATAATGTATGCATGGACCTATGTTTTTGGTTGGTACTGTAAATCAGACTGCAATCTAAATTCTGCTCAAACGAACACGCGAAATATATTCACGTATTTAGTAATGAGGGACGGCAAAATGTTTAGTATCTCGCAAAAGGATTACATTTGCTCAAAGTGTCGGAGCTCGGGCGCCGTGGGTGAGGGGGTGGGGTGGAGTTGGGGAAAGTCGGATGTCCCTGATCGCTAGTAACACGACCAGGAGAGCGGAAGGTCGGGTAGTCTTTGATGTTGGTCGCAGCACTACCAGCGACGTCGAAGGGATGAATAAACAATCTACCCTGGTTCAACGCGTCTGGCTTGCCGTCCACGGTCAACTCTACAAACTGGTTTAAAGGGGAAGTTTACCAAGTTTTAATTTTTTAAATAAAAATTCATTTTTATACGAGACATGGTTAGAGATGATGGTTTATCGCGGGAAAATTTGACAGTTTGCTGGATTTCAGCGCACGTTCAGCTGACCAGAAGATTACTAGCTTTCGCTTGTACGTGGAGCTGTTGCCCTATTAGACTGAGCCAATAAGAATCTCGTTATTGATTGTAATATTTGAGACCAGTAACTGGTCTGCAGGCATCTAATTGTGTCAGATATGTATCCCCCAAACGTACATGTTGCAAGAAAGTACAGCGTTTTAAATGGTATCTTGGCACGAAAAATGTTCGTGATTATCCATCAGCTCTAGGTATGGTTTATTTTTCAGACATACATTTCGACTATTTTTACGGCAATGAGAAATTTTTAGTTCCCATGGTTTTTGTATAATGGTATGTCGAAGTTTGCATAAAACGGGATTTAAAAAATATAGTTAATCCAACTAACTTACTGAAGAACGGCGTAACGGTCTACGTTAAGAAATGCATAAAAACATACAGAACATATTTATATTTAAAAAAGAGATTCATTTTAAATTTAAAAAAAAATTCTAATTTTCTGCATTGGTATTTTACACATTTCTGAACGTCACCTATGACATTGTTCTTCATTCTGAATTATTTCAGTTCAGTAAGACAGTCGGGTTTTCCTTTCTAGTGTCAAACCGTTTTATGCAAACTTTGACTTTGACATGCCATTATACAAAAACCACGAAAGCAAAAAAAAAAATTGTCCATTGCAGTAAAAAATTAGCCACAAATATTTCTACAAAACAAACCACATCTCGTATAAATACAAACCTATTAAGAAATTATAATTTTTTGTTAACTCCCTTCTGAACGCTTTTATCCCTCTTTGTTACAGATTTAGAGGGAATTGTTTTTAAATCTGAAAGAGACCAAATATATTCAAACCATGTCCCATTTATATTGAAAATATGTTTAGCTATATTGACTAAATCACGTCGCAGAATATTTAAAACGTATAGGTGTGAGAAATACACTTTTATCGCTAACATATACACACACACACACACACACACATATATATATATATATATATATATATGTGTGTGTGTGTGTGTGTGTGTGTGTTCTCTATGGACTCCAAAAGGGCTGGAAAGAATTTTGAGGAAATTTTCAGGCAATCTTCAGATTATCTCAACGGGTGATCCTGTGATGTTCAGTAGCGATCACATCAACAGAATTCTTTTTTTCTTTTCGAGAATTTTGTGTCATACTTTCCCTACAATTCAATTAATTAATAATAAATAATTAATACATTTATGTGTTACTAATAATTAATAATAAATTAATTAAATAGGATCGACCCCTATAAGTGTGCGGTATGTCAATGTATAGACTTCAATTCTTGGCTATAGTGCTGCCCGGGTGGGTCGCTAGTACGTTATCAAATTATATGGTCACCACTGAATGTCTCATATAGAGGCGAGTTCAGCGACTAGAGCCTAGAGACTAGGGTGAGGTGTATGCCCATGCTGTGTCGTCCTTACTGCATCCGCACTTCTAGATCTCGAACGTCCAAAACATATTCGTCCAGACAGTCAACTCAAGTATTTTCTTTAAAAATAACTAATAACCACAAGTCTGTGCAATGCTTTTCAAGCGCAGGTACAGGGGAACCTTGCCAAACGGGAGCGCCCGAACAGCAGCCCTGGTTCGGAATACTCTCGCTTTATATATTAATGTTTGTTTTTTGGCCGATGATGGCTGCCTAGTCGGCGCGGGCAGCTGCTCGCGAGCTTCCCGTCAACGACACGCGAGGTTTTGCCCCGCGGTTGTCAGGGCGAGAGTTCCTGCCTTTGACGGCCTCTCTCTGCCCATCGCAGACGGGCAAACATATTCACGTACCTCCCCCCTTCCCCTTTCACCATGGCCAATCGCAACGAAAACAGATCCACGTCGACGAACGCCGGTGCAGCAGTTTTATTTCTACACCCCGACCCTCCACCCCTGAACATCAACCCCCGTGGACGCGGCCAGACCAACGTTTCAATTATGGACGAAACCCAGAGCCACCCCGATATCTGTCTAGCTCGGCCGTGTTAAATTAAACATCTTCAGCTCGCCTGACCGAAGAACGAGTCAATATAAAATAAAACACGAGGAAAGTAGTAGGGTGGGGGAGAGACGCTGTGAAACTGATCACACGGGAGTTGTAGGGTTATTGAACCCTCGGCTAGACGCGTAAAATAAAATTCGGTAGGTCAGTGACTCGTGAGCTGCGTTGGTCTGCCAAATCTATAGTGTAATCATCTGGACTCTGTTCAATGATGGTTGAACAGTGTTATACATAAAATATTCAACCCAGACTTCAATTTATATCCAACAAAATAACACTCACGTCTAGAGGAATCTGACAAACTTATTAAGTACGATAACCTCATATAGTAATGAAAATATGCCACAGATTTTTAAGTAAGCCTTAACATAAAATCACATTGAGGGCATTCACCATACTTCAATGTAATTTGTTTGTAGAGTTGAGGGTTGACTAACTTTTGCATAACACATAACATAACTTGAGAGGTTTTTCTAGTTGATGGTGAGTTTATTGTTACGTCAATTCGGCAGACAAATAAAATTGAGGAAACTGCATTTTGGAGTAACACGTTGAATTAGTTCACAGATTAGTCAGTAGGGACCGATTATTTCCGGGAAAATATTTTTGCATCACTTTGTTTCCATGGCTTATCTTTACACCTGCACTTCTGTTTCGTTGTTAATGGCAGTGTGTAGGAACCTGAAAAATGCGCGTTTTCAATTGAGTACAAGATACATTTCAAACATCTGTAAGTTAGCGGCACTTTCGAAATTGGTGCTCGTCTTATTTCAGACAACCTGAAAGGCGCTGAGGCAATAATAAAGAAGTAACTACTGTATATTCAGGACCAATGATGTGTCACCACCGTGTCAGCGAGCAGCTAATTAGTAGATGCTGTCTGATTGAATACACGGATCTGTTTAGAAGCTAGCCTAACGTTCAGCAAACTCGCGAATTTTGCTGATCGCTATCACTATACTAAATTTTTTGTACTTTACAAATAAAATCTTTGGAAACCCAGTTGCTAAAGAAATTTCTTGTAAAACTACTATGGTTACACTTTTAATAAAATACAAGGTATATGTTTGTAAAATTACAAGGAATAGCCATGCAGTTGTACTTTCAATAAGGAAAAAAATAATAAATTTAAATGCTCATTCTACTTCATAAACCACACTGAATTTATATACCGTATATAATAACTTTTGAATATAGAACGTTTGCATGAAATTATTTTGAAAAAAAAAATATTTGGAAGTGCTAAGCTTTCAACTACTCTCCACACGTTTAGAGTCTATGTATCTTACCCCTAGACCACTGTGACGTCTATACTGCTCAGTCTTTATTTATTTGTAAACATTCAATATACAATTCAGTAATAATTCTTTCTTTTAAAACATGCAATTAATATAAATATTCACTTTACTCCAAAAAAAATGCTTTCCAGAGGTAATTAATGATCTTGGCATAAGTAATTTCCGGTGAATCTATGATTTTGGTAGACTACATTTTTTTTTTCTAAATTTTTGCGAACGAAATCTTTTAAAAAACATTATAAACTAATTATTTTTCAAGGAAAATTGTTCAACCTTTACAAAAGTCTGTATATTTACAAAGAAATGCCTTGTCATATTTTACAAAAAAAAATGACAGTGCAGGAACTGACGGTACGAGAGGTAGAAATAATTCCTTTGCAGTACTACAAAGTTTACCTTTGTAACTTTTTAAACTAATGATTTCACAAAGGAAATATTTGTACTTTTACAAGGATTTGTAAAAGTACAGAGAAAATATTTGCAAATTTTACAAAAAAGTTTTAGAGTGTAGCAGTGTGTCTGTGTAGAATCATCACTTATTTGACAGTACCATCGAGGACAAAGTTACTGCGACACAACATGTCTGTGATTTGCAGGTAGAAGCCCGAGACGCCGAGAGTTAAAAACATTCAATAGCTAGGAACAGGAAGTTTTCGCCCCACTTTGTTTCGGTGTCTTTCGTGCACATCTGCAGCTCTAATTCGTGGTAAGTGATTGGATGTTTAAACTCCCATCATGTTCTATCCGCAAATAACAAGCATGTGGTGTCGCAGTTAACCTTGCTCTGATTGGTACAATCAAAGGAAAGACTACTTTACACAAATACAGACAGAAAATTATCATGAAGTATAACTGTAGGTGTGCACGTAAGGCATTGAAACAAGTTTGTGCAAGGGCCTCTGTTAATCATTGTACAGCTTGTACTAATAAATATCACATTCGGAAACTACGGTTTGATTCTGTAACAAAAGTGTCATTACGTATTGTTACTAGACAGCACTCGACCGTGCGCCTAACGCGCCGCGCCTTCTTCCCCTCCCCGTCCTCCTCTCAGGCGACACGAGGGGCTGGTTCGGTTCCGTATGACGTCAGCTGGGCCGGCCAGTAAGAGCGCACCTACCAATACTGTTACGCCGCCCTTGAAGAGCACGCGCCGTGGTATTTGCCGAAGCTGGTGGAAACACCTGGAAACTTCGTGGTCAATTGGAGTCATCGCTAAGGTCGGGGAATGATCTGGAGGTAGCGGCGTAGCGACGGTAGTACAGGATAAGTAGTTCGCAAATAGGAACTGCACCGTGTGAATCACTGGCCAAAATTTAGCAGGAAATACTCTTAGGTAAAACGTCACAAGGCTCTTATTTTACGAGATAGGTCCAAAATACCAGTGGGCGGAAATGTTGGCTCGTAAAAAAAATTGACTGGCGATTTTTTATCAACGAGTATTTTCTTCTTATTTTCGCTCACTGATTCATGTGGAGCCGTCTGTAGCCGCGAAATGCCTTACCTTTTACTTCTATTTCTCTGTTTTTTTACTCTTAATGCGACTTTTCTCGTAAACTAAGGGCCTTACGACATTTTATGAAACAACAGTTTCCTGCTAAGTTTTGTCACTAATTCACGTGCCGCAGTCCGTTTCCACAAATTACTTGACACTCCGTACATACGTCTCGCAATAGCCGAGAGGATAGTGATTGTTTAACGCTTAACCTGTGCCAGTCCCGGTGATCGTGACGATGACGGAGGCAAGGAGCAGCTAGGGAGCAACACGTCGAGTGTTGTGACAGTGCAATTGTGTACGACGGCAGAAGAGATGGAGAGAGTGTGCCGGTGCAGTTGAATGTGTAAGATTGACGAGAAGGCTAGAATTGAAGGAAATGCTGTTACTGTAATTGATGAGAAGGGAGTCCAGGGACGAAACATGTTAAGTGAGAAGTGATGATATTATTTGAGGACTGGTTTTTCTATTACAAGTAGACATTATTTACTGTTTGTAGTGTATGAATACTAGGTGTTAGCAATATTAAGCGGGAATAAAATTGAAAATATAAAATTATAGATTCCTGAATTGTTGGCAAATAAGTGTTTTATGGTGTATATTACTTTAATAATTTTATAACAAATTAGAAATTTTAATTTAATTACTTTACTTAATTTGTGAAGTCCTCCATCCTAATAGAACTTCGCTAGGTCCAGGGCATTAAAATTGTTACGGCATCAGTAATTTCACGTGATTTGAGACTACATGTTCACCAACATTTACAAAGCATGCATGCACTTAATTTTTTTTCTATATTTATCTACTTATTTTTCCGCAGTAAATTATTTGTACTGATAAAACTCTCTGTAATAATATAGAATATCTGTACATTAACTGTATATTTTGCTATGATTTCTGAGAGAGTTGTGTATCGTAAATACACCGTCAGCAAAACTACTGAGTTTTGTTTTGTCTCATCGTTGTGTCGTATTTTTGTGTTTCATGTATTTTATCTGTTTGTCTTTTGCCAAAGCGGGCCTCGAATCTGCGTTGTCTTCTTTTGTGGTGCCTGTTATTTTTTATTCTTGTAATTTAATTTTTTTCTGTCCTTGTTTTCATACTGTTACATTTATGGAAATTTATGTTGCGTATATCCTGTTGACTAAAGCACACTCTGCTTATTTATTTGATCGTATTCTCTGTAGTTTTCTTTGACAAACATCGGCATCGCAGTGAAGTTTGTCCGAAAACTACATCCAGATCAGTTTGATATCAATCTCTCTACGAAATACAATGTTCTTGAAACATTTTACTAAACTACGAACTCAATATTGAGAACAAAGATGGGCGTAATTGACACGCAGAAAGCGGTAACAACAGTAAACAAATACTTTGATGGCAACTTCATTTTGAAGTGTTAACTGTGGTCTACTGGATGTCGGCGAGGAGATGCACTTCAAGGGTGGTCAGGTTGTCAATTAAATTCAAAACGAAATTACGTCATACTGAATTTATCACAAAATTTTTCCTTACTTCTCAATAAGTGAATTTCACTTACTCGTTCAGTAGAGCCATGAGTTTGTTGCTTAAATAATTTTGCCCCACTTTGTTTCAGTGTCTTGTGTGCACAACGATAACTGTGCTTCATGATAACTGACAGCGTGTCCTTGTTCAGACATATCTCTCATTTGACTGCACCAATCAGAATTTGGTTGTTGTGACGCCACACATCAGTGTTTTTGTCGATAGAACCACAAGACAAGTGAGTTAAAACATCCTATCACTGACCATAAATTAGATATATGTAGATATGCACCTAATCCATTGAAACCAAATGGTGAAATAAAGTGTCCGCTACAAATAAATTACTCTAATAACGAGTTTGTAAAGTTTGATATCCGCGTATAATATTTTTAAACACAAGAAAACCCTGCGTGTAAAATTGTGTAACATATTTCTGGTACTGAAGTTCGAAGCCTTAGTGTCACGAAATAGGGTAGGTTTATACTACATAAAAACTGTATAACATTCCCGCTGACGATAGCCACGTAAGAGGAATATCTAGAACCAGTTACTTTGGTGAAGAGAATTCTGCATCACTTTGTTTCATTGCCGTACATGCACCTCTGCAACCTTGCTTTATGGTTATTGGCAGACCGTATTTGAGCAAAGATGTCGCTCATTTGACTGCGCCAATCAGAACACGTCTGTGATTTTGGAGTAGAACCACCAGACGTTGACGATTATAAACAGTCAATCACTGCACAACAAGCAGAGCCGCAGGTGAGACATTGAAAGAAGTTGGTGTAGGATTCTTTCCACCGGAAATCATTGCCTCTTTGAATAACAGTCTTCAGACGAGCGGTGTTGTCGGCAATAAGGACTCTGCTGCTCTTGACGCGACTGGTTCGAGTCCCGAGAAATCACCACCTCACACATACAGGGCATGTCGATGGCTGCAGGTCACGTCGACGTAAAAATTCCGCTTCCCATTATCGCCCGGACCTTCGAGAGACAATTGCCAACAATTGGGCGTAAAATCGGACGGGGCGTTCGAAGCGGCAAATGCCCGGAATGTTTCACTTTTGGAAGATGTCCATTACCGCGCAGGGAAGGGCGTAAGGGGAGGGGGGGTCGGTCCACTCGTCTTTCGGCAGGAGTGATTGGCATGGCTTGGTGTAAGTTGGGAGCGGGTTGTATTGGCCTCGGTGCGAATTGGATGGTTTGACGAGGAGGCCCGGGAGGGGGCGATTCTCCTACCATGGTCGAAGCTCAATAGGAGAGAGGGTGGAGCCTCCCCCACGCTGTCTCTTTTATCCCGCCGATGTGAATGCAAAATAACGCAGGTTCGCCCCGGCTGACCAACTTGGGGAGGGTACAATGTCCCAATTACTTGCAGGGGCTTCGAGCAATTGCCCGTGCCCCGTGGTGTGGGGGTGCAGGAGTGGCGGTAACCGTGTTACAAGACTGGCCTGGCCGGAAGAAATAGGGTGTGGGGTGATCTATTGTGTTAGCTCCTGCACTCGCTCAGAGCAGAGGGATGGCTAGTTCCATGCTCACCTCGGATGTGAAGCGGTGAGGAGGAGGGACCTGCGCTGAAGGCACAGGCGGATCCAGGTGGGAGCCCAGTGGCAACCCCCTTCCTTTTTTACCTTTTATGTATGATCTATCCTTAAAATATAACAAATTTTTAAAGTTGTGTATTCAATTTTTTGTTTAGTCTAGCCTGCTCGCAGAAAAATTACACACATCATGATTTGGCCTCCGTTGAGTTTGTAACGTGCAATTTTAGGGATTTATTTAAAATATATAATTGAAGATTAAAAATGTAATTTGAAAATAAAAGAAGGCGAAGTGAATTTAGACGGAATCTGTTCTCTGAGGGCGGAGCTTTAAAGAATTCTCGACACTGATTGGCCGGAGGCATCTCCTCGTGACCACTGGACTGGGAGGGTGGTTTGCCGCCAAGACAGCGAAGAGCCGCGATAGAGAAAGTGGGTCGAGGCATTTGGCCGCGGACGTCGAGGGAGAGCGAAGGTCTCCAATTTTCAACTATTTTGTTTCGAATATCAGGGGCGGTGGTAGGCACCCCATGATATCATTCGTCGCGAATAATTTTGCTAAATAGTGAAACTGAAAACAAAGACGGGCGGCAGTAGGCACCCAGAGTACGTGTCGTTCATTTTCTTGAAATAATAAAAATCAGTATTTTATTGCACGCCCTACGAGAGCAGTTCACGATTGATTCACTGAGCCAGGAAACGAATATTCAGTTTATTTTTTTTATTGCCGAGATAGATAAACCCCGTGTTACCTGTGTGGTATTTACGAGGAACGTCGTAAGTTTCGTCCGTGTTGCTGGTTCAAGGTCATCCAGTAGCTGTCAATCAAGTTACGACCCAGTTACGAAAGAGACATGAACTAGAACTGTTTGAAACTTAGCTTGTGAAAAAGAAATCTTTAATTTCTCAGATCACTAAGAATGTTAAAACCCGTATACGGCGAATAAGTTAAAAATTTTTGTTTATTGTTTAGGAATTGATTTTTTACAGTTGTGATTTTGTTTAACACTTAATGAACTGCACACGTTTAATGGAGATAAGTCGCCCATACACACATTGTAGAGATTCCAGCAATATTAGTCTCCGTGCTACCTACTACACATCGTCTTATTGGTCCACACTACATCTGACACAACGCCGTTCATTATTGGTACCCGTAAATACAATGAAGTGCCTATTCGCCAGTGTTCCAATGAAAAAACACAAACTTAGACAATATGATTTTTAAAATATATAAAGTCAGTTTCATCAATAAACCTAATTTTACTTTTGTCTACAATAAATGAAGGACGAATTTGTATAAATTTTACACGATAATGGTTCAAGGTACGTCAATTTCGCAGATGCATTCCAGGTCAGGTTGGGCGTCAATAACGTATACTTCAGTGTCACGTGTGTGATTAGCTGCCAGCTGTCATGAAATGCCTTTACTACTGCAAGCCAGTAGTAAATAAGGAAATAACTCGTACGAATATCGCTCTCATGTAATGTTATACGTCAATGAATAATCAATTGTAGCCGGTGCGTGTATAGGACTATGAAATCTAGGCTGCTGCCAGATGAATCCACGTAATCGACGCATCTCTAATAACCGTGAACACTTGCAAGACACTGCATTATTAGCAAGATTTTTTTCAGGGGAAAAAGAAACGTACATTGAAGTTCTGGTCGAGCGATGTTCTGGCATAGTCTTCAAAGAGTTTCTTGCGAGGACGCAGAGTATATCGGAGTCTTGTTTCAAGGGTCCGGGCTGCTGGAAGCGTACTTGCGCTACTGTTGCGCGGAGCAGAGGGTGTTGCCTGGGGAGTGTTTTATTAAAATCACGGGACGCGTTCGCAGCAAACAGCAGTTGGCGAGACACTGTGCAGGCGTGATGGTGGTCCTTGCAGACGCCCCTGTACCTATCAGGAGAGAGGGGGGGGGGAGTAGAGCCGTCTTGATCGTCTGCTTCGCGACAAACAAATACACTTACCTGCCTTGTTGGGTTATAGGAGAGGAGAAGGGCGGAGGCGATATTGCGCGCATCGAGGGATCAGCTCTCTCGCATAAAACGGCGCCAATCCGCGCATTGTCCTCGCATCTGCAGCAGCGTGGGTGTTTTAAGGATGAAGGGGGGTGAGAGCTTCAGGGTGGGAGGAGAGGGGTTAAACAGTTCCCTACAGACAGCACCGGCCTTCTCCGTCGTGATAGAAAATTGCTATTCGTTTACTTCGACAACACTCCCGCCGCCTCACACTTACACGGGGAAGGTTTATCTAAGGGGTGGCCGATTTTCCAGGGGAAGTGTAAATCTGCAACACGTAACAAAATGATTTGGTGGTTTCTTTTCTCTAAGACAGGGCTCACTCCTAGTGTTTAATTTTCTATTTAAAAATCATTACAATATTTTCATTTAAGAACTCAAAATGATATTTGTTATAAGAACGCTTTTAATACTATGCAAATACCTTACACGTTATCTAATGACTCTGAAACGACAACTCTTATATTTCACACGTGGCCGCCATAAAAGTAAGAACCAAAACACGGGATTATTTATTACGAACGATAACAACCCACTTAAGAGGAATCTATCCTTCCAGCTTGGATGCATTGTTTTTCTCATTAATCAGGGAATAAATATATTGTTTTAATTTGTTTGCTTTGACATGGCATAGTTTACAGTTTCTTTCGCTTTTTGTAACAAATATGGCGTTATTTCTTGTCATCAGTTTCCCGCTACATGATTACGAAGATATTGTGATTGTAACCATTATAGAAAATTTAATTAGTTTTTATCTATGCTCTGTCACTTCAAAAACGTTGATCAATGCACTGAAAAATAAAAGTTATCGGAGATAAAAGGTAGGGATCGAAGCCCCTTAAATAGTCAGAATAATATTTTATTCAGGGTTGCTACCAGTGCCAAAGTGAGAATGTGTTCTAAGATAAGCGGAGATTAACTACGACTATACACAACTGTGAGATGTCTATGGAACAATCAGACTAGAATGTGAAGGTACGTACACTCTGCAGCTATTGGCGTGCCAGAGACGAGGAACTAATTGTCCAATCACATGACCTCAGTAGCAAGACAATTCGCTTTTTGAGCGTTTCCTTCAGGCTTGTTAAAGCCACGTGCCTAGGGCCATAACAAATTTTTTGCGAAAAGAACTTTACCCTAGTTTGTTTTAGTGCATTACGTGCACATATGCAGCTCTGCTTCATGATTAAGATACAGAGAGAGTTTTTGGTCAGCGGGATAACATCGTCTGCAGCGCTGGTGAGGGGTGATATGAAGTGAGTATGGAACATCACGGGAATAAGAGGGCGGGGTAAACGGGAGATCCCCGAGAAAACCCGTCGACCAGCGGGACCATCCGGCACGATTCCCACAAGCGAAAATCCGGGGACCGAACGAGCCGGGAATCGAACCCGGATCGCCTTGGTGGGAGACGAATGATCTGACCGCATAATATAACTGTATTTTTTTATTTATTTATGTATGATTAATTTTAATTACAGTATTTGACAAATTATTCATTTCGCTTTTTTCTTCTTGAACTACTTGTCCTTACCTCTCTATTTTAATGAGTATTGCAAAATTTAAATCCTATTTCAAGTTTCTTTAGATTTATGTTATTTTCGTGCATTGTTTTACGCAGCTGTCGTAAGTAGGCTATTATGATTGGTTAGGTATAAGAAAAGGCTTTACGCCTTAACTTCACCAAAGTAAAATACGTCAATAAATTTTAAATAAATAAAGCGTAAACTTTTAATTAAACAAACATGTAATTTGCGTTCATTTCCACACTTGAGAACGCTAAAAATATAACACAAATAAATGGAAGAGCAATGAAATAATGCAGAATTTAATGGTAGTCGCAGAAGTGGTTAGTTTCGCATCGCATGCTTAGCTTCGCGTCAGTCGCACTATTGTGATTCCAACATAACGTCACACCCACGCTGAGGAGTTACTTTCAACGCCGCAGCACTTCCTAACTCGCGTCACAATGCTTCTCACCAGGGGCTGATACACAAGGGGGGAGGGGGGTCACAGGGTGTATGACCTCCACAAAGCCTTCACTAAGATGTCAAACTGTCAACATTTAGTTTAAGCTGAAATTCAAAATTTTTAGGAAAAATGTTAAAGTTTGCATATTTATATCTCTATTTTTACACTCTAAAAAGCTTCCTAGGAAGTAATGAACTTAAACGCAGTATGGGACAGTTACCATACTTCCGTCTTGTAAATATGCAAGCTTTCACAGTTGTTACAATACAAGTCTGGTAACTTCAGTATACATTCGACTGTTATACAAAACAGTTTATGAGTGCTTCCATGGATGCCTGGGAAAGAATTATAACTTACATACTTTCTTAGCGCTCCTATACGCAAGCGTGGCAAACTTACAAACTATTTTTTAGAGTGTAGGGACAGGAATATTTCGCTAGTTCAATGTCCTTCATGATAGAATCCATTGCCCTGTGTTTACTCAAGCCAGTTGTCCACTAGCGGCCACTCACTGGAACAACCGACGAGTTTGAGTTTGCATGGCGTTGGATTTTAATATTTGGGACACCGAACTAGCAAATTTTTTCTTCACATAGTTTTTGTCAAAGAGCCGAAAATGTCGCGAATCCATTTGAGAAGACGTTTGATTTTAAACTCCTGTAGCTTCAAATATGGATACTTTAACTGCAGAGGGAAGGCCGACTAAATATATTTGATTTAGGACAATTTAATAAAAAAGTAAATACGTTTAGTAACGTATTTTAGCCCTTAAGTTTAAAGTTTGCCATTTATTGAGCCAAAGTATCCACATTTGACGGTACATGTTAATAGGCCTACCTTTCACGAATAGGTCACTATTACTGAAACTATTCGACAACATAAGCACATTTGCAAAACCAGAGCAAATATGCCTTGTCATACTGTGGTATGTATACAACCGTATGTACTTTCGAATCAGCAATAATATTTGGCACGTGAGATCAAATTTCAATTCACTATAGAACTTTGAAAATAAAATTTATCCTAAACATGGCAATATATCCCGTCTAACAACAATTTATGAACTCAAAAGGCAATAAGATCTACATTTGTAATCAGACACTTTTCTCACCACTTGTCACAACTTTTGTTCTATCGCATGTCAAATATCCTATCAACTGCGCATCCGTTATAATACTATCTTGTTTCCATGTGTAACAAAAAGATTCGTTTGTTAGGAGTGACAACATTACCTCCCAGTGGGAACAATTTCTTTTAATGTCCCTTATTAAATATGAGGAATGTAACTGCAGCTGTATTGGTGAATTTCTGTCATGTTGCTATGAAGCAGAAGGTTAGCAATAAGTACAGCACGCGCCATGTAAGTTGGCGGGTAACGGGATGGAATGTGTTGCATATTATTTTACTATCGTTTTAAATACGAATGACTAATTTACATAGGTCGAGTTCATTCCGGTATTTATAGGCTGCCAGGTGTTTTTGCAGCGGCCTGCTTGAATTCCTTGAATGTGCCCTTCACTCAGTAGCTGCCACTCGCCATCTAAGCTGGCGCGCAGTGTACAGTATGTATCGAAATTGCTTATAATTTCAACATCCGATTCCATATAATATATGTCTTTGTACTGGTTAAAACATTGAAAATTAAACCTGAAGCTGAGTAGCAGGCACTTTCTTTGCAATATTTACTCTGAGTTCCTAACCATTTATCCGAGGCAGCCAGGGCCATAGAGTGAAACACGGGTAGAGAGCGCAAGGCAGCTGCATTCTTGATACAGGCGTATGACGTGGCGGCTCATTTGATAGGGCGAACTTGACCGCTTATTGACTGCCAGAGGTTGTTGATACCTAGCCCCGTGTATGTTTGGCTCCTGCATGTTACGTCAGGTTTCTATTGGCCTGGGAGCTGCCTTACGCTGATTGGCGGTATGCGTTATCATCATGTTGCTGGCCAGGGAAGCCATTTTGCTGGCCTGTGTGAGTTTGCCATTCTACCAGCTATTTCGCTTCTGTATTCCCAAATATTTTGTGGCGAGGAGGCAGTAAAACACCTCCTGTCAGGCGGCGCGCAGATGTGGTGACGTCACCGCGACCTCTGTCCTCTTGGGAAGAGAGGGGGGGTAGGAGGTCGGCTGTGACACGCGTCCCGGCACTATGGAACCCGGTCGTCGGCTGCGAACGTGACATTCCTTTGTTTCTGGCCGCGGAGAGCCCTGCAGAATGTCAGGAGGTCATCCAGCAGCATGCTACACCCCCACCTTCCCCTCCCCAACGCACAACAACACAACACAAACCAAGACCCCTTCTCCCTCCCCAATCTCAAATTTTACTTTTCCAGCCCGCGAGTTGGGATGCGGTCGCCGGACGAACCACCGCAGGACCTAATGAAAGAAAGGAACACGGGTATTTCTCCTTCCTTCGACCTCACCCACTCCTCATCTTACCACTCCTTGGGAGAGGTTTTTGTTTTCGGTTTTACGATCGCTAAGATGACCCTGGGAAGGAAGGGGCGTGCGTGTGTGAGGGAAGAGGGAGAGGGGGGAGATTGTTACGACTCTCCTGGAAATGGGCGAGAGCGGGCCTCCACTTCAAGGACCTCCGGCAGATGTGCGAGAAGACCTTGTGCTGCCCTCCGACATCTGGCGACGACATTCATTTGTTAGTTATGTATCACAGACACAGGGCTAGGAATGGTAGAACATTTTGAATTTATATTTCATCACAGTTCTTGTTCCTGAATCGTTTCTGAATATTTAACTAAGGTTAGAAAACAAATTAGGGTAAATGAACACAAGATTTTATTTTTGAATAGTATGAAGTAAAGACCAACGCATGCCTCGCGCTTTGCACTTTACGAATTCAGACTATATTTTCGGAGTTACAGCAGTCTAAAAAAAAACGTTTTTAGCCATTATGAGAGGCCCGAAAATAATGTTTCTAAAAAACGTGCTGAATTTTGAAAGCATAGAAGCATAGTTTCAACTATATGTTCATTTCGTATCTATAAACATAATATGAATAACTTAAGCGGTTTCGCGTAAAAAGAGAATACACGTGACACGCTGCAACGCCGTCCATGCGCCAGTGCATACGCGAGAGCGTGGTACGAAAAGAATTTTTTTTGTGTGTGTGACTATTAGAAATGATTCCAGTGCGTTTATCCACGAAAAGAAGCCACACTTCAAACTGTGTCCCTACGATTTTAAAAATGCCGTCTGCTAGTTAAAAACACGATTTCTTGTTTCCTCAAACGTGATAAAATTGACTTTTACACGTTGCTGTAGCTGAGAAAAAAATTAACCGTAATTGCAAAACAAAATCATAGAAACCTGCATTGGACTTAACCACATACCATCCACAAATAAAATAACAAGGTCATCGCGTGAAGTCCCGTTGAAAAACAGATTCTAATAAAATCGTGTACGCTAGTTTAGTCCTTCGCGCCTAGAGCACGGTCGTAGAAGAACAGGTCTGGACACTCGCCTATCTAACAATGTATTCTGCTTGACCCCCTTGTTGTTTGGCTGCAGTTCGTCAAGTTACCGAGAATATCGTACTATATGACGCTGTAATCCGGGCGGTCGGACTCAAACTCCGCCCACTTTTTTCCATTGTTAAATGTATAAAGGAAATAAAGATTGCTGGAGCCTTTACTTAAATGTGTGAGATAAGGTAGTATTTCGTAAATTGATAAAAAATACGTTTTGATAAATTATTTATCTGAGTGGGGAGGAAGTGGGCGGAGTTTGGGCCCGACCGCCCTACTGGCGAGTGTCCAGACCTGTTCTTCTACGACCGTGGCCTAGAGACGATGAGGTGTTTGACGGACGTGTAATATTCGACTTATAGCCTTCCTCGTTTCCGTGCCTCAAACGTAAAACAAAAGCTAGCGTCTACTAACTCTTAATAAAGTGATAAACCACTTTGCGGGCTTTACAAAACTGGGAATGATCTGTACACATTGTTTACTAGATTATCAACACATAGCAGGTACGTGTACTTTCTGCAATAACTGACCAATGTATCAAATATTAGATCACAATTAAATTATTAAACATATTTCTGTTATTAAAGTTCGAAGTCTTAGTATCATGTAGTATATAGGTGGTTTGGGCTAAAGTGACCACTTTTTGCAACCCTGATTTATTTTTTTCTTTTCAGATTATTTACAGTTTACAGCCACTTGTAATACCAACAAAGCTTTCTAGTTAACAGTCTTAATGTATTGATTACACCGCACTCGAAATTTAACATCATACGTCAAAATAAATAATATTGTTTAGTTATTATTTGAGACAAATTGGCTATAAAATGCTCAGTTTATCGCGAACCTCCAATAGAGTACGTTTTACCCTATGTACTGATCGAACCCGGATCGCCTTGGTGGGAGGCGAGGAGTCTGACCCTTCGACCACCGCGGCCCCATTGACGTCATAAGCAATTGTGTGCCAGTTCTATTCCAGGATCTGAAACATTCAAGACGTTTCTAAATTTAATTAACCTTAACTCAACCACAGATAATGTATATGTACGGGCGCGGTTCACCTCAGCTTTCAACGTCTTTATATATTTTTATACTGGTACCAGATTTTTTTCTTATTTTATACATAAACTGTGATTAAATGTTCCTTTTAGGAAATTTGTGTATCTCTCATAATTTTTGCGTAATGAGTCGTAAACGTCAAAAATTTGCACTTTTCGGTTTTATGTCCTACGCCACTAAAATAAACTGACATACCAAACAAAAAAAAAAAATTCACAGCGTAAAATAATGTTGTAAGCTATGATTTGGTACATAAAGACAAAAGAAAAAATATACTTTTTTATTTAATAAAAAATGCTGAATTTTGAAATGAAAACTTAAAAATTTCTGACATTTGTCAGAAATACAAATATATATATATATATATATATATATATATATATATATATATATATATATATATATATATATATATATATATATATATAATATTTTAACATAAGTATGGCGTCAACAACAATACTACTGTATTCTTTCACAGTGTGGTATTTTATCTTTCCCTCGTAGACTATTCATAGAGGATCTCACCGTGACAGTTATCTTAGCTTGTTTTGTCTTCTCTTCGTTTCGCAAAAGTGTGCATGCACATTAATACCAGGAGTCATAGGGATAATTAATGTCAATATTTTTTAAAGGAAACACAATGAAATATGCTAAAATTCTAAAAACATATTTTCATGAATTTATGGACAGCTATGGTCAAACATCCGTAAACTGGCAATACAGACAAACTTTTGTAAAGAAATAATTACGGAAGTTACTTCCGTATAATTACAGTACCTTTCTGTAAATATTTCCGTGAATTTACGGAAATTTTTAACAGTGCGTAGACTAGCTAGAAACGCAACATAGCAACTACTGTAAGTGAAGTGAAGATATTTCGGTCAGCACTCAACATCGAGGTCTTTAGCGCTGGTGAGGGGTGACATGAGGCGAGTATGGAGCGGTCCCGGAACGAAGGGATGAGATCCCCGAGAAAATCGCCGACCAGCAGCATCGTCCGGCACAACTCCCACGTGTGAAAATCCTGGGACCTCCTATTGAGACATGCGTAGAGATGATGGTTAGGGACCCTTGTTTTTCGCGAAAAGAATTTTGCCCCACTTTGTTTCCGTGACTTACGTGCACATCTGCAGTTCTGCTTCATCGTCGGAGACTGGATATTTTAACGGTCACGAGCCTCGAGATTCTACAGGAAAATCACAGACTTGTGGTGTTGCAGGAAAGTTTTTGTAATTGGCTCAGTCAAATGAGATACAGCTCTTCACACAGACACGCTGCCAATAACCGTGAAGCAGAATTGTAGATGTGTACGTAAGATACTGAAACACACTGGGGCAAATTTCTCTTCGCGAATAAACAGGGTCCCTAATGGTGGTTTATCGCGGGAATACTTGACTGTTTGCTGGGTTTCAACGCACGTTCAGCTTACCAGAATATTACCTTGCACGAGGAGCTGTTACCCTATTTGACTGAGCCAATGAGAATCTCGGTATTGTAATATATGATGCTTTTTATTGGTCTGCAGACAGCTACGTTGTGTCAGACATATGTCAGTCAATCAATCATACGTGTCACAAGAAACTACAGTGTTTTCAAGGGCATGTTGGCGCAAAACATTTTCGATATATACCATCATCTCTAGACATGCGTACAGCAGAACAGGCTACACGGACGAGGTAAAGAAGGGTTCACAATTGATAACATAGCAGTAAGCCTAGAACATAGGTCGTTCGCACAAGAACTAACCTCTGTGTATCCTTACCTACTGATTCACAACTGCAAAATGTGGTCGTGTGCAAAGAGATGCTGACATTTGAATTAGTAATAATTAGGGACTGGAAAATTTCGCGAATTCGAAGACCTGTAGCCTGAAATCCATTATACTATGAATACTCAAGCCCCGACTATTAGTCAACTAGCTGCTACTCAGTGGAACAACAGACAATGAACGAATATACGGGGCTTGAGTATGCATAGTATAGTGAATTCTAGCCTACAGGTCACTGAATTCGCGAAATTTTCCAGTCCAGTAATAATCCATTTCTTGTGCGTGCTCATAGGACAGCAACCAATCACAGCAAAGGATTTTGTAAATGTTCGCCGTGTTGATTTAACCTCCAAAAATACACAAGAATAAAACAACGCTTAAATAAGAATGTTTAACGTCGGAATATTGCAAATAATATTTTACACCGTGCATTTTGTTGGGACTTGGTTTCTATAATCCATATTATCTGCAGATATGATTACACTTCAATGGCCTTCGGTTGTCATATATACAACAACGAATATTTCACTGACTAAACGTAACAGTAAGAATTCAAATATGAATTAATTTTGCACAAGGCGTCTGGTCATGCACAGTTTCTGTCGTTATGTTATATGTTCTGTGCTTATGTTTTTTTAATTGTGAACCAACCTTAAGGCGGCCGCCTACCCCACGCTTCAAATGCGGTGTAGTGTGATCGTAAAAAGGTTTTTTTTCTACGAATACATTCCACGTGTGCCTATTATGCCAAAGTACGAAAAGAAAACAAACTTCAGAAAAGGTCGGAACCTCACTGATAAGACGCCACGCTTATTAAAGACACTGTTTCTAAGCCCTCCAACATGGCTAAAAACGGCCTTTTGAGACTTCCGTACTTCAAAATGTAGGCCTACTAACCGGATGTAAGTGAAACTCAGATTGCCACCTGCACTGAACTTAGTTGCATACTTTCCACCAAAAAACTATATGGTCACCGTTTAATGTCCCATAGTAAAAACCGTTCGGCGGGAAGCTTGCACACTAGTTCAGCGCTTGGCTCGTTGAGGCGACGCGGCATTTGATGCGCGCTTCAAGGTCGACCTTACAGCTCCGTCGCTTTTGAGCCTCTGACGCGCGGGTAAGCGGCGCCCTTAAGTGTTGTGTTCCAATGTCCTCGAAGCTGTAGCCGTACCCGAGACCCGGGCGACAGATGGCATCCGGCGTGTTTACGATCTAGTTCCGGCCTCCCGTGATGTAATCTGTCGAGGCCACTCGTGCTATTCTACTGCGAACAAAGAATCTCGCCTCGTCCTTACAGCCAACCAAGCTGCTTCGCTCCCCCAGTCCTTGTAACCTGTATAGGAATTTGGAACACCTAATTTTCGCGAAAATAATCTTGCACCGGCATGTATGAACGCCTTTAAGGGTGTTCGCGTGGCAGAAATGTAACATTTTATATTAGCACGACACTGTGTTCGTTTGATTGAAGTTACTTCTGACTACATTTTCCACTTCCAAAAAATTTTTTAGCTCTCGTAGTTTTCCCATAGCGGCATGACAAAGTCAGAATTTGCGAGTTACGGGGATATAGGCATAACAAAACCACGCGACTTACTATAATGTAATAATTTACACTGAAATTAAATATTATGGGCCAAACGCTAACATATTATAAAACGCACGACAAAGTACTTTTGTCTTTTTTAAAAATGCTATAAATAAAGTAAATTGTCATCATTTTCGGATTTTTTTTTTGTATAAAGGAATTTCATTGTATGATTTAAATATTTTAACATATGGCCCATAACATATAAATTCGGTGTTAATTATTTCAGTCGAGTGAGTCACTGGGTTTTTGATAATGTTTTGTTCCCGTAACTTGCAAACTTTGACTATGAAATTTAAAAAATTTTACAAGTGGAAAATGTAGTCACAAGTAACGTCTATAAAACTTACACAATGCCGTGCAAATACAAATTACGCATTTTTGCCACGTTAACACCCTTAAGGCCTTTACACAATTGAAAGCTTAAGATTTGACTTTACGGTAGCTTTCGATACATGGCTTCTTATGGAGTCATACACAATGGTGTTACCAAACATAAAGTCAAGCAGCCTTGACTTTACGTTTCCGATAAACTGAAAACCTAAACTCAAATTCAAGATGGCCGTTTGCAAAGAACAGCTGAATATGTATGTTATAATATAACAATGTTTATTTCTGTTTATAGTTCTATTTTCCAGTACTAGGATTTCATTAAAAAATTTGCACTTTTGTTTTAAGTGTATTCGAAAAACGTTGCAAATAACATTTGAGAAGTATTTGTAAATTAACCGTAAGTTTTGTCAGTAGATGGCGTTTTTGTGTGCTGCATAATATTATCATAAATGGTAAATATTTTAATAACTAGGCATTTTTTTAAATATCTACATGACATGCTTTAATGACAAATATATAATGATTTACATCACAACACATCCGTTTCATGAAACTGATTCTCAATCGTTTTTTAAAGTGTCGTTACTCTAACTTAACGTTTGTATTGTGTATTGACACAACACTTAAAGTAACGAAAACGTAAAGTCAATTTTAAAGTATTTAATTGTGTATAGGCCTTAACGTGCACATCTGCAGCTCTGCTTCGCGGTCGGTGATTGGATGTTTATAACTCTAAGCGTCTTGGGGGTTCTACCCGCCAATCACAAACGTGTGGTGCCGCAGTAACCTTTGCAACGTCCCCTGGTGGTGTCCCAAGGAAACACCTGAAAAAAACCTTCAGTCAGGACACCACAAAGGATAGCGCGCGAAAGTCTGTCACCACCGTCCCCATACAGCGATGACAGTTACCTCAGGAAATGGCCCAAAAGGACTAAACTATTTACATTACAGAGGGAAAAAAGAACTAATTTGATTGCAGCTTTACCCACAAAAACCATCATCTACTAAAAGACCTAAGTGCTTCAAAATTCTGTAACAAAGAACAATTTTTATTTAAAAATTACAATCAATGTCCTACAGAGAAATAACCTTAGCACCATTGCAAAACAGATAGCAATATGAATACAGTAAGGAAAATACATAGTTACGTACAAATTTGTTAGCCAAGTGAATGCATGCGAAAATTTCCAAACACTAAACATTTGATGATGAGGTCCCGAACACTACAATAACAATAATTTTGTTCTCCAAGATACATACTGTTACCATCTCAGAACATTTCTAAAGCCCTATGGACCAATACATACAATACAAACAAGTAGCTTTCAAGCAAACATCTACTTAACTTCTGCGCTGAATGACGTCATGACGCCCCAGGAATCTGAGTGTGTCAATCAGACCACAAGGATGCCTATTTATTGGAGGAAATCAACTCCTTCCCTAAATATCACCGTCCAATAATATTCTACATTACGTAATATGATCGCAACAAACATCCTCTATACTACGGTGGCGCTATCTACAATAAACAGTTCTGCCAACCGCATAAAAACATAAAGTCAGAAAGTTCTCGGCAAGAGACGGGCCATGTGAAATCCAGAAACCAATCACGACGTAAATGACGTCACAGCTGACGTAAATGGGAGCAGTGCTGGCTTCTCTAGTTACAGTTGAACGTGTTTCACGGTACCAGAAGGTCGTGCTGGTTGGGGCGAAATTTTAGTTAAATTGCCAATGCAATTTATTGCAATTTTCGCAGTTTAGTCTTAGTTGAAGGATCACAGTTTATGTTCGTTTGTGCGTAAAAACAGCAACAAAGTATAGAAAGTTCGCCAATGTCTTCAACTAAGGTAAGAGAATAGTACAGCCAAAGTCTGGTAGGCAGCAATGTTAAAAACAAGATACGGGATCGTCTCACATTGTTCTGGTTGACAGAAGTGGTTTTTAAGGGGGAGGGGGCTACCGGGCTGAAGGGCCCCCTCCCCCAAAATCGTGTTAAACATTACGTAGCCAAAGTATGTCCAGTCAGCTGCAGGAAACTGGAATTTTGTTCTATGTTGATCCAAGTACATTTATTGTGTCCTACCTGTATGAATGTTATTTTTAACGTTCTGTAAAAGTAAACAACCGCATTTATGATACGGCTGGTATTTTTCACAAACCGTAAAATCACATGAGGCCTCCCCCACCCCATATGTTTCTAAATCCGCCACTGCTGCTGATTGACACAGTAAAAAATTGGCGCCCCTACACAACGCAACACTGATGCACAAATCTTTTCTCGAAGATCATTAGTACCCTAGTAGGCTAGTTTTCGCTTCTGTGTCGTTCAGGTATTCTATGGTAAGACACTGTTCTCCTTGTAGCACACGTAACATCTGCGAGAGAAAGAGAAGAAGACGCTGTTTAGCGAAGGAGCATCTCGTAACTCAGGACAGCGTCACAGCGGCAATGCGCACTTACGCGCCGGCCGTTAGCAGACGCGGCCGCAGGTAAACGGGCCGTTAGCGAGTCTCGCCACGTTCGCAGCGAACCTGTCGGCGAACATTGAAACCTCGCAATAACCCTCCGCTTGCATCTCAACAGCGGGGGCCCACTTAATAAATGTATCGGGCGTGGAGGGAAAATTAAAGCTGTAAAACGACTGCAAAACGGCGCGCCGGGATGTATAGGAAAGCGCGAGCGTGGATTGGTGGGGCCGCCAGGAGGGGGGAGGGGGGAGAGAATGTGGCCCCGCAGGGAGCATTTTGGACGCGAGCCGGCTTGCGGGGAGGGATATAGAATTGTCTGCACAATATAGCACTTACAAGTTTAACACATGGCGTGCTGCATCAACGCGGGCCAGACACTTGAGAAGATGTGCTACTATAGACAGTTCGTGATAAAGCAAGCACTCAAAGAAGCCCTGCTAAATATCTGTTTTCATATGTAACTACTTACGCCGGGAAGTGTCTTACCTCACTGGACACGACTCTTGATGTTTGCGCGTGTAAGATAAATTGTGCAGTCAGTAGGTACCCATACTGTGTAAAATACAAGTATGTAGATTACAGTTCATTTTATTTCAGTATTTCTGAATTCAAATATGGAATACACGGAACTATATTTGGTAATTCGCTGCCAACCATATAAGGAATTTATATGTAGAGCCCAGTCATAGCCATCTTTAGTAGAAGGCCGCAGCCATAAATCTGGCAACACTGTCAAGAAGGGTCATTTTAACACTTTATTTAGCTCTCCAACTGCAATGGCTGTCCCTGATTCGTTATTTTGTCTACACGCCGACGAATCAGGGAAAGCCATTGTCGTTAGAGAGCTTAAAAAAAAGTGTTAAAATGACCCTTCTTGGCAGTGTTGCCAGATTTATGGCCGCCGGTGGTTTTCGTGAAAAGATTGTTGCCCCATTTTGTTTCAGTGCCTTACGTACACATCTGCAGCTCAACTTCCCGTCTCTAGTCATTGGGTAACCTGAATGTATATTTTATTATTGGGAACTAGTAGGCATCTGCCCACCTCGAAGGATGACATTAAACAAGGCCCCTACGATGGAGCAGCGCCTGAATGAGAGGGGCGGGGGCAACGGGAGATCCAGAAGAACACCCGTCGGCCAGCGACATCGTCCGGCACGATTACTTCTTGCGGAAATCTGGGGACCGACCCGCCGGGGATCCAACCCGGATCTCCTAAGTGGTCTGTCACTCGGCCACCACGAACCCTACCTAGCGGCTATGTTTTATAATGTGTGATTGGTAGGGCTACGATTTTGTCGCGGAAAGATTTTTGCTTGCACCACTTTGTTTCAGTGTCTCTCGTGCACATCGGCAGCTCTGCTTCACGATTACTGGAATTGTGTCTTAGTTCATACACGTTGCGTATTTGACTGCGCCAATCAGAAAAAGATTATTGTGACTCCGTACGTCTGTAACTTGCTACGGCGAGTAAGAGCACAATCATCCAATCACAGACGATGTAGCGGAGCTGCATATGTGCACATGACGCATTAAAGCCAAATGTTGCAAAAATCTTTTCGCCATAAAATCGTAGCTATAGTGATTGGATACTTCAACTCTCACTGTTCTTGGTGATTTCTACTGGCAAATCACAGACCGGATATCACAGTAATTTTTTTTTATTATTATTTTTGCATTGAAATGACAGACGAATCTCAAGACAGGCACGCTGCCAACAACTATGAAGAAGAGAATGTATAAGGACCCCTGATTTTCGCGAAAAGAATTTTACCCCACTTTGTTTCGGTGCTTTACGCTCACAACTGCAATTCTGCTTCGTGGTCTGCGATTGGATATTTTAACTCTCACGAGTCTTGGGATTCTACCCACAGACCACAGACGTGAGGTGTTGCTAGAACGTTATTGTAACTGGCTCAGTGAAATGAGATACGGCTCTTTACACAGACACGCTGCCAATAACCATGAAGCCGAATTGCAGGTGTGAACGTAAGGCACTGAAACAAACTGGGTCAGAATTCTATTCGCGAAAATCACGGGTCCCTAAGCATTTAATGTAAGGTAAAATGGTGGGAAAATCTTTACGCGACGGTTTCGGGGCTTATGTACGAAAACACTCACAGACTGCATGTTACCTTGTCACGTGTACAACTGTCCACTCACTGGAGTACAGACAATAAGCAAGTAGGACAAAGTGTACACAGGATTGTGGAGTCCAGCCGGCTGGCCGTTGAACCCGCATGTACAGTCATCCAGTCACCAGATGGTGACCGTATTTCTGCGAAGGGATAAAAGACAACAAACGAAAGTCTTGCGTGTTCATTTTGGCAGAAAATTCGTGGCCGGAAGCGATGCGTTTCCGGGCCTACGCAGTTTTGGAGGCACTCACCTGCCACACCTGTCTGTCCACGTTTCAACACAGCAGTTTTTAATGACGCACTTCCGGTCAGGGGACAGGCAGGCAGGTCGAAGTGACTCTACGTACTTGGTTTGTAACCGCCAAGTTTAAAACAGCAAATCAAAGATAAAAAGTACTTAATTTCTAACGTGAACAATTTCAAATATAACTACAGAATGGTTGTTAATGCAAAAAGGTGTTTTGCACCACTTTGTCACCTCTACTTAGTGTTAAGTGATGGGTAGAGATGATGGTTTATCGCGGGAGAACTTGATCGTTAGCTGGGTTTCACCGTATGTCCAGCTTACCAGAAGATGACTGGCTTTACTTTATGCGTGAAGATGTTACCCTATTTGACTGACCCATTAAGTATTCTGTTATTGTAATATTTGATGGTTGCTATTGATCTACTGCCAGCTACTTCGTGTCAGACGTATATCAGCCAATCATACGTTTCACAAGAAACTAGAGTGTTTCAAAGGGTATGTTCAACCAAAACATTTTCGCGATATGCCATCATCTCTAGTGACTGGTTGTTACCTTCGGGGTTGTTATCAGCTGATCATTAACTCCTACTCAAAGACACTCTGCCAAACATCACTGAGCAGAGGAACATGCATTCACGTAAGGCGTTAAAACAACGTGGTGCAAACATTACTGTCGCGAAATCATTGGTGACTCTTCAGGGCAACATTGCCAAACAAACTTAAACACACCTCGTACCATAAATTCTTCTTCTCCTAAAATTTATTCAAAAGAAGAGAACAATCCCAGAGGAATCCCGTAAGTTTTGTACTTTTTTGTGCGTTTTTTTTTTTTTTTTACTTTGTCACTTGTCTTTCAATACAAGTTTGGTCAACAAAACATGAACAATGGCGTATGTCCGCAAACCAATAAATTCCAATTGTAAACTCCCATTGCAACAAACCAAACATTTAAAAACCGAAACACTAATATCTAAGTTGTAGGGAAGAATCTAGATTTTTAGTTTGTTGGATATTTCGAGACGTTTCGGTCACTGTCCAGAATATACCTCGTAAGGATCGTCCCTACACAGCAGAGAACTGGGCAAGCGGTAGACGGACGTACTACACTTGTAGCGACAGCTATGTTTGCTCTCGTATTGAAGACACGCTGAGGCTGGAAACCAAGGTAGACATTGACCTGAGTGGAGTATATGTGAGTGTAGAAGAGAACGACAGAAAATATGAAAATTCACTTGGAGTTTAGTCGGTTTGCTCATAAATAAAAAAATAAATAAAAAAGTTACTCAAGAATTTTTACAACATATATGTATTCACAAAGGATGAATTTAGGTCACTACAAGAAAATTATTTGTTTAACAAAGAAATGTGTATTATAATTAAATGAAGTTATGCTATAATATTTCGCTGAAATCATTTTTTTTTTTATAATTGTATTGATATTCCAGTATCTAAACTTCGATTCTTTAGTAACAAAAGTACGACTTTTGGTTTGGTGTCGAAGAACTATTCTTTGAAAAATTAGAATACAGCTAGCATCATGACATGGTGTAATTTATTAAATATATGTACTTGTTAAGGGCATAGGCCAAACTGTCTTGGCTTTCCAAAGAGTATTTTTTTAAACCCAGATGAAAGTTGATAACGTAAAATTTTTGTTGCAAATTGGTGTCACAATGTAATGTAATTTTTCGAGACAAATGGTGTAATGATTTCAGCTATTTTATCAGTCAAAAAGGAAACTTCGTTAATTAACAAATTAGCTACAATTATGCAGTATTTTGTATCAATAAAATCAGAGTACGCAGTTAAAACTAGTTATGACAAAGTAACAGAGTGATTTTACGATACCGGCTGCAATTATGTTTTAAAAAGTAACTATATTAAAAAATTTAAAAACGTGGATACAAATCCTTAAATTCTAATTATTAGTGATTGTAAATAGTCAATGGTGCATGATTTCTAACAATAATTACATCCTCTCTCTCCTATGTGAATCGCTGGAAGTGATTAGAGCCGAGGGAAATTTGCATGAAATGTTTTGGGGCGGCAGAAACCACGGAGCGGAGGGATATTTCTGAGGACAAACGACTGGGCCAGTCTTCTCTCCAGCAGTGTTGTCGCCGTTACACGCCACAGTTAATTACGTTGTAAATTGATTGGCCTTCGTGCCCAAACATAATCGCACACATTCTGTAGTCCAGTCACGTCCCGGCTAGGGGATCGTATTGGTAAACCCGGTTAATTATTTGATTCTGCATGAGATGCTAATATCTTATCGATTTTTTCCCCTGCTCAAGCAGAGACGGCATGCTCGGGGTTTATAACGATCGTCGGAGAGAACACGATTGGTAGATGGGTTTTAATAAGGTTAATTCTACTACACATTTGAAAGATCAATGTTAAAAGTTTGGCACTGGGTGTTGGTAATAAGCGTAAACTGACCTATCACAGAGCTTGCCTGGATAATAAGTCACAAAAATGTGATAATTTAAAACCCAAAATTGGTTCATTTCCACTTTTAAATTAAGTTAAACGACTTCTGTCATTTCCTAGCCTATTTAAATTTTATTTTACAACAGTTTCGTATTCTTCCGGTCCCTTGGCGACAGCCTTAGAGCCTTTACCTGAGTCCTTCCTTATGGGTCATCGAAAATTTTTTTAGATAAGTGGTTATGCCGGGTATACCACTTATAAAAATATTCTAACCTTTTGTCGATATTGTTGGCGAACTCGTTCCATATCTTGTGGCATATATCTTCGTGCATGATATTTCCTAAGTGTAATTGAAGACCTTCACGCTGAATCCTAACTTCAAACCAAGGTTTAATATCTTATATCTTTTGACAATCATTTATAATTAGAGATGATGTTGTATCGCGAAAATGTTTCGTGCCAACATACCCTTGAAAACACTACAGATTCTTGCAACATGTATGATTGGATGATGTACGTCTGACACAACGTAGCTATCTGCAGACCAATAACAGGCATCAAATATTGCAATAGAAGGATTCTTATTGGCTCAGTCAAATAGGGTAACAGTACAAGCAACAGCCAGTAATCTTTTGTTTTGCTGAACGTACGTTGAAACCCAGCAAACAGTCAATTTTTCCCGCGATAAACCATCATCTCTATTTATAACGTGTTCAATGGTGTCGTCAACATCACAGACTTGACCGAGTGGCGACGTCTGTAGCTTTTGTTCGTATAGTTTTACCTTGAAATTGCCATGACCATTAGCATAGCCGTCTTTAGTAGAAGGCCGCTGCCTTAGATCTGGCAACCCTGCCAGGAAGGGTCTTTGTCTCGCCAACGGCAATGACTTCCCCTGATTCGCCTGTGTGTAGGGCAGAATAACGAATCAGGTACAGCTATTACCCTTGGAGAGCTAAAATAAGTGTTAAAATGACCCTTGTGTGCAGGGTTGCCAGATTTAAGGCTGCGGCCTTCTACTAAAGATGGCTATGCCAGTAGCCAATTCATCATGAACAGTGTATACGAGTATGAAAGATGATCGCGACCCAGGAAATGGCGGCGCTCAGAGATATGGTACTGGTGCCAGTTGATGTGGCTCGCCCCGGGGGCTGTCAGTTGCTAGGTCCGGTTAACGGCGCACTAACAGTTTTAAGGACGAGCGGAGGTGTTCGCAGGAACCACCGCGATGAGAGACTGAGGACTGATACCACCCTTATAGCTCCAGCGGAACACGACGCACCCCCGCCAATAAAATGTAACGCCACGCAGGCGGGGGCCCGTAAACACGAACAACGCTCCCGGGGGCTGCGCGGGCCGTTAACCGCGGCTTTACGAGCCACTGCCTTCCAGCCTCCGGGTAATTAGAGGTTCCCTAGGGAGCACGCACTCTCCCCGTCCCCTCCCGCGGGGGCATGCCGCGCCGCGTCGGGCGAGGTCGTCATCGTGCACCCTCCCCTGGGAGCCGCACGTCCGCGCTCACCTGTGTCCGCCGTCGATGACCTCCTCGTTAGTCACAGTTGAGCATCCTCTCCTGATACATGACGGTACAGAACATCCGGGTGTAACAGAAGCGCAATGGTGTCAGCGGTGCCTCTGACGTAAGGTAAGTGGGCTACACGTCTCGTCGACAACGAGTTCATTATAGACGGTGATACACAACTTGGTACAATGACGGTTGATGGGAGAGGAGTCGACCATGGCCTTTGGTAAGCAAACATCCCAGCATTCACCTGAAAATCCAAAATCAGGATGGCCGGAGCCGGGAATCGTACCCTGGTCATTCCGAATGCGAGTCCGATGTGTAGAGAGGATTATTTATTGCGGGAAAACTTGACTGTTTGCTGGGTTTCAGCTCACGTTTAGTTTATCAGAAGATGACTGGCTTTCGCTTGTATGTGGAGCTGTAGCCCTATTTGACTGAGCCAATAAGAATCCCGCTGTTGTAATATTTGATGCCTATTATTGGTTTGCAGACAACTACGTTGTGTCAGCCATATATAACCTAATCATATGTGTTGTAATTAACTACAGCGTTTTCAAGGATATGTTGGCACAAAACATGTTCGCGATATAACATCCTCTCTACCAATGTGTTACCGACGATGTTACCAACCGCTTTTTACAGATCTGAGATACTTCCTCACATAAATTACTAGTAACTGATTCTATGCTTAATCTCAAATACTTTCGTACACATTAACTAAAACTTTTACTGTTCAATTTAGTTTAAAATGGTATTTACATATCTTCTTACAGTTTTATAAGGAATAACCATTTTTTGTGGAATTCGTACTCGCCTGTATGTGATAGTTGGATACACTGTGTTAATGCTAAAATACAGGCGTGAATGTCAATACTTTTGTTTCGAAGTAATAATGGTTTATTACAGAAAGATGTTGTGATGAATATCGAAGAAATAAGTTAAGAATTATCTTCCCTAAATTTATGGCGCTCATCAAATAACTTACTTAAAAAAAAAAAAAAAAAAAAACGAGTAATTCAAATACTTCTACGAGTCAACTTCCTCATACACTTACTTGAGGTACATTTTTCCCTAATGAAAAGGCGGCAGCAGACGGTCCCTTGTCCAGCTGCTTTTGAAACCGTCATTGAGTAAGATATTTTCCCCGAGGCACAAGCATGCGAATCGTATCTCTTGTGGGAGCGAGCGACGAGGGACCAATGCAGCGTGCTTTGTCCAATCAGGGCGCGTGGAGTTCGACATCCAATTATACTCACCCCGACCATACGCAAGGGAGGAGTTATTGTCGATAACACTAGTGTGCCGCGCTAACCGTGTCTCTCCCCAGCCTCCACAAACAGTGTTTCATCTTTTGTCTCTCTATTACTCTCTCTCTCTCTCTCTCTCTCTCTCTCTCTCTCTCTCTCTCTCTCTCTCTCTCTCAGTGGCGTGTGGTGAATGTGTTGTAACTAGGGACCCGTGTTTTTCGCAAAAATAATTTTGCCGCAGTTTGTTTCAATGCCTTAGGAGCACATCTGCAATTTTGCTTCATGGTTATTGGCATCTTGTCTTTGTGAAGTGACACCTCTCATTTAACCGTGCCAATCAGAATTAGGTTACCACTTCACCACACGTCTGTGATTTGCCGGTAGAATACCAAGACTCGTGAGAGTTAAAATATCCAATCACTGACCACGAAGGAGAACTGCAGATGTGCACGTAAGTTACCGAAGGCAAAATTCTTTTCGCGAAAAAACAGGGGTCCCTAGTTGCAAGGTAAGCTACGCTTGTTCTCGACTGTACTTATTTACTTCCTCGTGTACTCTAGTCCTACATTGTTTTGTCTGAAATATACCACGATTTATACCAAAATTTTTGGTAGCAATAAGCATCGTAGCATTTCTGATATTTTGCACCCATAGAGACACCAGTTAAGTAGTCTAAAATGCGATTGTAGGAATTTTCGAATTCCAGTCTCTTAGGAGGCGAAAAGACCTAGAATGTGTTTTAGAAAGATTTTTGCTTCAGGATGATGATTAAGTAATTGGTTGCAAATACGTTTTAAGATTTATCAAAATTCGAACTCTCAGTACTGTACAGGGGTGATATGTGATTTTTAATGAATGATCGATTTTGCTTTGGCTGAATGAGCTATCATTGTAATTTTACTTCTCTTGGATACTTGAAAAAACATATAAGGTGTGAAATTAAGATTTGTCGAAATTCGACACCAAAGGGGTGAAAAGGCATTACATTAGTTTTCTGTTAGCCGATGATACTTATCTAACCAGTAGAGATATTGAGGTGGTGTATGAGTCAGAATTATGCCTACGTAAGTACCTAAAAAATAATGCAATTTTTTATTTTATAAGATAACTTAATTATTAACAAAACTAAGTTTGTGAACTTTCAAGGTAGGCGATCCGAAAAGCAAGTACGACCACAGAGAAATAAATTATACAGGAGGTTCGCTCTACAATTCTGTCGAGATGTGATGTTGTACAACCTCTACGAGCCGAGTAAATTAACATTTTATCTTTTACATATAGTTTTCTTGAATAATTTCGACGTTATGTGGCACAGTTGTTTTTAGCTCCGAACTATTGTTCGAAAGATTCTGGGCTCAAATTCCTCTAAAGGCTGTATGCAAATGTGCAAGTGTGACACACAAAAACTGCAAAGAAGATGAAATTAGTGTATTTTGGATGAAGTCGTTCAAAAGTAGTGAAAATGTATTATGCAGTCCACTATCTGTTGATGTTCTTCGACAGCATCAGCCCATATACACCATCTCACTAACCTCAAGGTTGGGGCACCAAATAGGCTACGTTTATATTTCAGCGAAACATTAACCCACCATAAATGCCTAATACCACTTAACTTCAAGTAAGGGTGCAGCGAGGGCTGATGGAGGGAGCGCTGACACTTCCCGCCATAAAACCTGTTCATGATAAAGTGAGCATTGCTTAAATTTTTCTATTAGCTACTCTGCATTCCTCTTTATTATTTTCAATGTAAAAACTATCACAAAACTAAAAACCAGTGTATACGTTTCACTAAACTGAAAACTTAACACCTTTGCCCTAATAAAATACAGTTTTTTTTGTCGTTATAAATGTTGGGGAGTGCTCAGGTTAAGGCCATGCCCGGTAGTTTTTTTTCACGTTGGTGCAAAAAACTCAAAAAGTTTTCAACCAAATGAGTTGAAAAAAATTGAGAGCGTGTGAAGTCATACTATGCACAATTATATGTAGGCTTTAAAAAAAATGAGTCGTTTGCCAGTAAAAAAAAAAAATATTTTGTGCCATTTTGGCTCATTTTCATGCTAAAATATGTGATACTTTGGGTGCAAGAATCTAAAAATCCATTGTGTTCATTGCAACGGAAAAATTCAGATAGAA
>PNEQ01091628.1:0-46254 GCA_003012365.1 Medauroidea extradentata | reverse complement strand
ACACACTCAAACACACACACACTCACACACTCTCTCTCACTCACACACTCTCTCACTCACACACTCAAACACACTCAAACACACACACACACACTCTCTCTCACTCACACACTCTCTCACTCACACACTCTCTCACTCACATGCACAGTAAAAATTGTATAAAAACACAGAGAGTATTTTTATTACAAATGTAGATACAATGCAACATAAGTACACAGCACTAGGCAAAATTCAATACGAGCAAATATGCTGGCAAAATATATTATAACTGCCAGTTCAAGTTTTATTATTTCTGCTATACTGAACACTACACAAGATGAAATATGTGAAAGAATAGTAATAGATGAACTATAGACATAACATACAGTGGACTTATGATTCAGACATTTTGTCATATGTTTCCTCGGACTCGGAATTTGCATCTATAAAAAAATTAAAAATTTTATTAGGTACCGGTACAGTATAACCCTGTTAAAACGTTTTTCAAGAGACCTGTAAAAAAGTGTTATATGCAAGAATATGTTATAAGCAAGAATCAATATTTTTACACCAATAAATGGATATTACACAAAAGTAACTTAAAATTTGATAGTTAATGTACAGTAAACAAGCCTATAATAAAATTAAATAAGGCCATAGTTATTGCGCTATCAGAAACTTGATGAATACTGTAAGGGGGTAGCGGGGTGGCTTGTTTTGATGCTGTCGATGTAACTCTCTGCCATTGTTATTACACGATGTAGCGGGCAGGACGATGACAGCAAAAAAGTCTCTAGAACTGCTCCTTATCCCTTGCTTGCAGCCACTTTCTATTAGCTGCGGCTACTCAAGAAATTTTATTTTTACATTCTCGGACAGCCTGAGGTGTTCACCAAACAGTTAGCGTAGAGAGAAAACAACAGAAAAATTTATAAAATTGTTTAGTTTCTTTTATTGACGGTTCAGCAGACGTACATAGTACAGTCCTTGCTAAAGTACTCAATTCATTTCAGTGACTTTATCAACTTAAAATGTGAAAGTGACTCTGTGATACCAGCACTCGAAAGGACAACGTCTTTCTCCTCATTTGTGATGTGTGTCTGTTTGCTATTAAAAAAAACTACAGGATACTAATAACTTTCCCCCAACGGGTGTCATAACACCACAATGTACACATGTGCAGCTGTTTAATGCACCTACCTACTTGAATATTGTGCCGGTGTGCTTCGGTGAGAAAATTAATTAAATGAATTGGAAGCAATACACTCAAGTGTTTATCATTGCCAAACAAAACTCCTGTTCAAAACAGCCATGCATTAATAAAAGAAACAAAGTGGCAAAATAAGCAAAAGAACAGGACAACAAACAAATAAATAAATGTGATAAACACACAAAATAAACACCTGAGAAAGACGACTAGGCCACAAGCACACCGCACAAAAGAATTAAAATAAAATAAATGTAAGGTGTTTAGAAAATATAACTTTACCTTACTAGATACTTCAAAATCGTTAAAATGTCCAGAGGAAGAATTATAAATAATAAGACGTTGATTTGTGGTTTGTTAAATAATGAAATTATTTTTTATTTATTTTATTTCTTATGTAAATGTTCCTTTGAAATATGGAAACAAAGAATATAGAAATGACATTGAAATAAATTAGGCATGTAAGCCTATATGAATACTTTAAATTAATAATTAAAATTATGTGCAAACGAGAGTATAGATAAAAAGGGTACCCCGCACATTATTTATTACGGAAGTTAAAATATAAAACTTTTACATTATTAATAAAAAAATTATAATATTAGAATTTAAATTTCACATGAAAGCAAATGCTATATTTATTATAAAACAAAATTCAGATCAGGATTATGACGTGTCTTTTTAATAGAAAATAAATAATAATAATACAGTAGCTTTAATTTTAAATAAGGTAAATAAGTTGTCCTGATGGCACTTAGCTGTCCTGACGTCAAGCGTAGTGGTGATGAGTGAAACGGAATCTGAGATGTAAGCACACAATTCCTTCACTGAATGCTGGAGAATGGAGATGATAGCACGCATTCTCAGCAGCGACGAAAACACCAGTCTACTAGCTCAATCGCCGGGATGAGCCACAGGCACGAAACAAACCACGATGGAAAAGTGCCCATAAGGATGTGAGGCCCAACACTTGGACCCTCACTAAAAGAAAGGAACGCAAAGTAACAAATAGAAAAATTCTCTGAAGACAGGTACTCACCAGAGGGCGACGAAAAAATCAGAAACACGTAGCACTACATTTTCAGACAAAAGCTACGTTTGGAGTTGTAGAATAAAATAAAAAAACTATTCCAGTAGACTACATTATAATATTAGTAATAAAGAAATAAAAGGAAAATAAACAGTTGGGGCATCAAGTCCCTGCGTGTGCCGGAAAGGCACCAACACTGCAACAACACATCATGCCAAGGTCACTGCTGGTAAACGAGTGCCGGAAAGGCACCAACACCGCAACAACACATCATGCCAAGGTCACTGCTGGTAAACGAGTGCCGGAAAAATAGAGGAGAGGTAACAGGGCGCAAACAATGGCACAGCGCAGTAACTTTAAAACGCCCCACTAGATGGCAGGGTAAGTCAGAATGAGGATGGCACTGGACTTTCACGTGAACAGAGCTGTACAGAAAGGACGAAATCACGTGATAAACATGCAGGGTACACGCGCCCTGACACAGGAAATGTCCGCACTGCAGGAAGAAACAGTAAAATAAAGAAGAAACAAAGCTTCGGCTAAGGAATGCAAAACGTAGCCGAGCACATCCGGCTAACAAGGAACACGTTACTGCAGCCTGAATCGGCTCTACTCATAACTAACATGGGAAGGAAAGATAGACTGTAATGAAAAATAAAAATGTATTGAAATATCCAGTATAAAATAAAATTACTGAATGACACCAAATTACTATTAGTGTAATGTAAACAAGATAATACAATATCAATGAAATAAAAAAGTTAAGAAAATGAACCTAAATTTATGAGAATGTAGACAAAACATTTTAATATTTAATTTATATAAGTCGTGACATATATAATACGGCACAGTATACTAAACTCAGTAAAAATAAATAAATACGAAACATAGATGGCAATACTGCCCACTTTACTGGCGAATCCACCCTCTAGGCTTCACAGCCCCTCTCCAGCACCTAACATGTCCTCTCACTTTCGCCATGACGTCCCAACTGATCGCAACTTAGCTGTCCATCTCCCTGCGACCATCTATAAGCTCCAACTAACCACGACTTAACCGGTTATCTCTTTGTTCACGACCTCTCACTAGCTCAGACGGATCACGACTGCCTTTCCTGGGCGAACACTCGGACTTACTCGGCAGAGTGATACAACGGGATCCAAGTTGTGTGAAAAACTGGTTAACCAACATTTATATCGAAAGAATTATATTGAAAGAAAATTATGTAACGCAGTTACAGACAAATTTGCAAAGCGTTTTATTCCACAATAACCACTAAATATTCATTATTTTATTAATTGGGGATATGCTGCATCATCAAATTGTTGTGGGACATCACCTTTCAAGAGCTCTGTTGCGCAAGGCACTACCACCTGCGAAGATAAACTAATGACCTGCTGCCCAAGCTGCATACTGGCATGTCTCTGTACGTGCAAGCGTCTGAAGTCTGACCTGCCTGCCAGATGAATCACGTCCCAGAGGCGACGAGCTCAGAGCCTACTTGAAATTTTCAATATCGAAATGAAGCAAAATATAAGAAAAAGTTACTTAGAAAAGTTGTTCAAAATTAAGTTGTCTTTAAAATGAGTCCAAACACGATATAAATCACATAAAATTGACCCATAAAAATTTACTACTTTTATCTTACCTTAACAGTTAAAATTTAAATTTTGAATAAAATGTTATTGTTAATTTCTCTTCCAGCATCCCCAATTAAAATGTTGGATCCTGCTGTATACATCCTTACATTTGATAACTTGACATAATTAAATTGTTACAAACAAAAAACAAAATTAAGGGAGACAAAAAAATTTAAATTACTATATTATAAGAAAGCAAGTATGGGCTACATGCCAGTGCATGTCACAATATGTGATGTGTATAATAGAGGATTTCCCATTTGCCGTCTGTAGGTTCATGATCGTCATCTTCAGAGACACAGTCTTTAACATCACTGAAATATACACTTATGATACATTCCCGTAGTTTTTTACAGTTGCTTTTAGTCTACAGTTTAGTTATTTTATCTAAAATAATGCAGTTAAGGGGGATTGATCCCTGTCACATCGGTTTTACGGTTTTTCTTATAAATCAGGGAATAGACACATTGTTTTACGTTCTTCATGCTGACAAGGCATAGTTTATAGTTTCATTCACTTTTTGGAATTCATATGACATTGTTTCTGTTAATTTTGTAGCCTCTGTAGACGCTCCCATAAATAAAGCAAATTTTCCTTTTCAGCTGTTTCCCGTTGCAAAATAATGAATATATTATGGTTCCAGCAATTACAGAAGATCGATTAAGTTTGTATCTATGCCCTTTCGTGACAAAATTTTTGATACATCGACTGGTACAGAAGTTATCGAGAAGAAACAGATAAATCCAAGGTGGTAAGGATCAATACCCCTTAAGAAAAATTTTATCCTAGTTGTGTTTAGTGTCAGAAGAAAAGTGATGGTATATGCAGGAAATGAAAATAGTACCAGTGTTGTTACACACATTATGTTTTATGGAAAAATGGTGGGACCTAAGAAAGGTGATGTTATATGCAGGAAAATGTTACATGCCGGAATGTTATAACAGGGTTCTACTGTATATGAAAAATGTAGGAAAAACGTTGGGAAAAAAAAAAAAAAAAAAAAACCACAGAAAAAAGTGGAAAATAAAACATTGTTCACATCAGTCAACCTACACAATTTTACCCTGGTTATATCAATGATAATTTTGTATTTTTACCATTTGTAGGCGGTAAATAATTTGGATCTAAACCTGAGTAGTCTGCTTCCCCTTCTGAGCCAGAGTCAATAAAATTTTTTTTTGGTCATATCACTTGTCCCGCTTTCATTCATTTTGTTGGAAGTTCGGTAATTTGCATTACATATGTAAGTGATTTGGCATGAGAAAAAAGACAGCGTACAACTTGGCGATAACACTGGTATGGTGTGGCATGTGTGCATTCTTTTGGCAGGTGTTGAAACAAACACGTGTAGCGGCTCTGTCTTTCTACAGATCGCAGTATCAGGCTGCAGCACACTAGTAAAACATTAACTAGAGACAGCCAACTGACCAGACAATATAAAAGTGATGTACCGGCAATGTGCAAGTAGGCAAAATAACAAAATTGTAAATTGGTAACAATTATTTATAGTTGCTGGAAGCACTGAGACACCAGAAACATGCTGTACAAAAGAAAATAACAAATAATGAGCTTTGTAACTAATTGTTTAGTATTACAGTATTTATTTCCCAGAGAATTAAAAGGTTAATATAGTATATTATGAATAAACACAAAGTTATTTTCTTAATTTTTAAAAATCTTTTAAAAATCATGTAGGTATGTATAGATATTTATTTCGTAATGTTGTTTTCACAAATATCAACAAGAGTTTTACAATCTAGAAATACCACATTAATGAATTAAATTATAGAGCTCAGAGATGCATCTCTTACAAAATTAAAAAAAATATATATTAATCATAGTTGGTATTATAATTTAACTTCTTACAATGTTACATAAAAAGAAAAATAGTGGTTTCAAGCCGACGGAGAGTTCTTGAAAATAAATATTACAAAAATTTAAATGTTGATTAAATAAGACTGGAGGTAAATAAGATCCTGGTGGAATTTAGCTGTCCTGACGTCAAACATAGAGGTGATGAGTGAAACGGGAAGCGGAGATGAAAACACAGTTCCCACACTGTATGCTGGATGGAGACATATGCACACATTCCCAGCTGTGGTGAAACACCATCAAATTCACTAGCTCAATCGCCGGGTCGAGCCACAGGCACAAAACAAGCCAAAGATAGAAAATACCCACAGGGAAGTAAGGCCTGACATCAGAACTCTCAGAGGGCGAGACAGGTAGACCCAAAACGTAGTACTACATTTACAAAAAGATGCTACGTGTGAAGTTTTAGAGTAATAATAAAAATACTAAACTAGGAGACGTGATGATACTGGACTATGAAATGTAAAACAAAGTAAACAGTTATTTTACGTCCCTACATGTGCCGGAAAGGCACAAACACAACACCACATGATCCCAAGTTCACTGCTGATAAACGAGAGCCCAGAGAAGGCAGAGGAGAAATAACAGAGCGCAAACAATTACACAGCGCAGTAACTCTAAAACACCCCTTAGATAGCAGAGGCAGCCAGAATAGCGTACAAACGCTGATGCAGCGAGGCTTGCACGTGAACAGGCCTACGTACAAAAAAGACGAAATCACACGCTGGACTTGGATTGTACACGCGCCCTGACACAACAGATGTGCGCACTGCTCGGCACTGCAGCAAGGAACAGACAAAAGAAAGAAACCTTCAACTAAAGAATACTAAGCATGGAGTGTACATCCGACTAGACAAACACGTTACTGCGGCCCGAATTGGCTCTGTTTGTAACCAACGTGTGAAGGAAAGATTAACTTTAATGAGAAGTGAAATGTACTGAGATATCAATACTAAACAAAATACTGAATAACAAACACCAAATTACCATTACTACAATGTAAACAAGTTAATATCAGTATAAAAAAATAAAGTAATTGAGTCTAAATTTACGAAATTGTGGGCAAAATATTTTGATATTTAACTTATTTAAGTCGTGACGTATATAGTACGGCACAGTGACCCTGAGATAAACTCGGGCTTGGTCCAACTGGTACTTTTATGTACTGTATTTACTTGTGTAAATGCCCAACATTTTTTCATTAATTTTTAATTTTAAAATACTGGTATGTGTGGGGCGTTTACACGGAATTTAAAAAAAAAAAATTATTTTGTTGTATTTTCTGAGCAAAATTGTTAAATGGTGGGTCAGAACTACATTAGTTTGTGAAATAAACCATCCAAGATCGTAAATTTACCTGGAAGCAAGAAAATAAATGATATAGACGAAGTTCTATTTTTAAACCACGTCCCGCGCTTGTCATCAGGCCAAGTGCCGTGCAAGGACGCATCAGGTGATGAGTCATTCTACACTGCACGGAGAGACAGTGAAGAGGAGATGAGAGATGAAGAAAAATATGTGATAGTGTGTGCACGCATTATAGATTAGAAAGATTAAATGTTACTGTACTTACGGTCCTTTTGAAGTTACATAGCAACGTTCTCATACGTGCACTAAGTTAATTGGAAAGTTTAATGTTCATTTCATTATTATTTAATGACTTATAACATGTTAATACATTTACCAAAAAAAAAGTGTATTGACAAAAGGCGTAATAGTTACACAATATTTATGAACTGTACATGTTATCACACGTTTACCATCCACAGATTACCAGTACTCTACACGCCCGCCAACCCTCATCCCCCTCCCAATCACAGCGTCTTTTTTGCTTGATATTCTACTCCCCCTCGTCACTATCATCAGCCTTGCTCTCGCTTCCACTTCTTTCCTCGAGCTTTTGCCACAATTAGTCATCCTCTGTTCCGTCTAGCGAGTTGGCCAAGCCCATAACCTTGAAACTCTTCACTACTGTTTCCGCGGGAACGGCATTCCACGCCAACAATTATCCATTCTCACACGGATGACGACGAAGCCCTCTTAACCCTTCCTGTGGGTGCTGTACTGTACTACAGTGTGAAGTGGGTTTTGAATGGCCGGTTGACAACAATATCTAGTGGTTGCAACAACTAGGTCAAATCACGTGGTATGGTGTCAAGGTCGCATCTCTCTTTTCTAATCCTTGTCCTGACTTTCTCAGTGAGGTGACCTCGGAAGCTGTCTAGCCCTATGCCGTATGCGTATGGTAGGTTAATTAATTATTTTTAAGTAGCAAATAGGTAATCGTAAAGATAAAAACAACAGTCCCTGGTAAATAAACATCACAAAATGCCTACCAGTAAAAACAAAGTGGAAGCAATGCAAGATTAAATAAATGCTGGGCTACCATATGCAATGGGCAAAGAAAAATAGTTATTTAAATTACCAAATAAATAGGCTCTCTCGCCATAATAAATAATATACACCAGAGAAAAACATATTAAATGAGAACTGTGAAATTTGTGGCTGCTCAAAATAATTATTTAATGTTCACTGTAATATTAAATATTTTGTTTTCTTCTTCTTTTCAATTAAAATTCACAAAAACATATTAACATCGATGAATAGTCCATTAGACCTGCAGTTGTACTGAAATTATTAAAGCCCAAATCTTACAGGCTAAGTTAAATGAAAATAGTAAATAGATACCACATTAATTAATTTTATACAAAGAGATCAAAAATAATAAATGTCCATTCTGTAGGCTAAATAAATACAGTATGTCCAAATCAATGATGTAATTAATTAATAAACACAAAAATACACTTAAATTGGATGCATTCGTTAGGCCTATAAAATTTTCAATTGTTACATAGCTATTAAAATTAATTACTAAAACTGTATAAAACATAAAAAAAAAAATGTGTTGCAGCTTCCCTGTTCAAAATCCTGCAGTAGAAGAGTACAGCACGCTGCGATGACTTCAAATTTCCTAGTTACAGCGGCGAAACAAAGATGGCGAAAAGGCAAAGAACAGGCCTGAAAATAGACCAGAATGACTGGACGTCTGTAGTAGTGACTATTGGTCAGCTCGTAAATAGTACATAATGTGAATCGGCCAGAACGTGAATACTCCAAGACGTGGATAGGCCGGGATGAGAAACTGCTCGGTTGAGAACCCTCGCAGACGAGGGCGATGATAATCACTTGACAAAATTACAGGTGAAACAACCACAATAAAGATTTTAAAACTATGTAGCACTACAGTTTTTGCTACGTGAAAATATTGGTTATCTACATTATATAATAAAAGTAAATAATGGCAACTCAAGTGCCAAGATCTGCCAAAAAGGCAGGGACATCGAACACACTCATCTCGACGATACAATGGTTGACGGCAAAGTCTTAAGAAAAGCAACAGAAGAAGCTGCAGAAACATTTAACAAACAAGCATCGAAAATAGTTACCAACAGTACCAACATCTGTAAAGTGCACATTGAAGCACAATAGCATGCGATAATCACGTGATCAGAATCGCTAAACTGCATCAAAATCATACTGTGAAATACAGAAATCACGCACTGTAACGGCAGCAGCACATGGCATGAAGACGGAGGTACGGCAGAACAACTGACAGACGAATATAAAGCTCAGCAGCTACTGTCCTGCAAAGAAGAACACTGTAGCGCGACTAGGGTTGGCTCAAACTAATGTAACAAGAAAGAATAGTTGTAAGTGAAAGTGAACTTTCTGAAATATCATTAATAAATTATAATTACTCAATATCTGTTAATATAAATTAAATAAGTTAATAACAATGCAAAAATATAATTAGCCTCAATTTAGGAAAATAAATAAAAAATATTTCATATGTATAATATTGAAGTTGTGTCGTATTTGATAGGACACAGCACAAGCATGGAATGTTGATGTAGAAGACCACCTGGCCGCTGATCCCAAACAACGTTGAGCCAGTCTATGACCTAGTCGTCGGTTATCCAACACTTTTTTTGAACCACAACAATGCCACTTGGGAATGCTTTGAAAGATCACTTATGGCGGGAGTTTACGCCCGTCTGACGTGATAGCAAGCGTGACAGTGCAGCGCTGTTTCTCTGCACCTGTCTTCCTGCTCGAAACAGGCCTTTCACTGCCTGGTCTGATTGTTGTGCTCTCTGGCATATTTGTATTTAAAAAAATTCTTAAACTAAAAATTAAAATTTTAATACAAATAATTTTTATTCTTAATTTTTATGAGCATGACATTGTAGCCTGCAATGTCTTTATCCACTGTGATTTTTTGAGTTTGGTATATCAGTTGGTTTTAGTGTAGTCCTTAAAACGGAAACATGCAAAATATGACTAACAAGCCATTATGCGAAAACTATGAGAGATAAAAAAATTTCATAAGAGCCAAATTTTATCACATTTTGTGTCTAAAATAAGAAAATAATATCTGGTACAAATAAAAAATTTAAAAATGGTGATGAAAATTGTGGTAGACCACGCCCATTAACTTAGCTCAATTTTTTTTGCCGTTTTCGGTGCAGTACTAACACTTGATCCTATTTTCGTGCTTTATTTCGAGACGTACGAATGGCACACTCGTTTTTTTTCCCTGTACCTGCGGCCAATTGCGACAGATAATATGTCTTTGATTAAATGTAGCTTTTTTATTTTGTCAAAGTAAGAATTTTGCAATATTCTCTTCGGTTTAGAAGGATGACTACAGTCTTTCTTTTTAGGAAACATTACGCTGCAGGCCACGGAATTGTGTATAATTGCACACAGTAGAGGCGCTTCAGGGCCGTGTACTACGTGCGGGCGGCAAGCGGGCAAACAAGACAATGTAATTAAATACACTCGTGTGTTTTGCGTGGAAGCAATTTGCGGGCAGGCGACAGGCGACGCAGCCTGCTGGAGATACCAAATCATTTTGTTTTGGAAGCGTGCGGCAAGCGATAAGATCTATGCAAATGAAGTACCGCTGCCCGCACATTCGACACTGCATCACTTCCTTGACCACGGATACGAAGTCCGCGGATAAGGCGGGCTGACTGTAATACAGTACTCCAGTTTAACTGTTAAACTACTGTAGTTTATGTTATGTCGAGAATGTTTAACTTGTCTTTCACCGAATAAGCCTTTCTTTTCTGCGACATCGCACCACATAAAAAACTGAACTGATCGTAATAAATTCTTGTTGGCAGCTGCTAGTGTGTCATCAGCTGTGACTATCACTTCCCATCCACGTAGCGGCTGGGGATTCCCTAGTGCCAGTTTCTGCCCCTTCCCCTTCCAAGCAATACTTTCCCCTCCACTCCTACCATCCCTAACAAGAGGCCTTCCACACCGCAGCACAGTGAGACGTCAAGACTTCTGGCGACTAATAAACACATCCGGCCTGTCAAACTTTGAACACGTGCATTACAGCTTCCTGTCCGCTGCCTTTTGTCCTTCTCCACCCCTCTTGTTTGATTGTTTGACTGGCAAAACAAACGTCCCTTTGAATTACATAGTAGGATTGTGAAGTTTCTGGTACATTATCTTGGGGGACATGAATTACCCTGCGATATAGCCGAATGTGCGGTTTATCGAAGCGCGTTATCCAGAGCTTCTACTGTACTATTTTACTAGAATTTGTTTCCCCTGTTAGTCTGATACTGTCCTTTAATAATTTAATTGGTATAGTGGTGAAAAAATTACTAAACTCATTTGCTAATTGTTTACCATTATTTATTGGCTTTCCATGTATGTTAATTGTCCGGTTTTTATGATTTTTCCCTTCATTTATTTCATCTCCGACAAGGTTACACATTTGTCTGTTTTTATTTTCCGAGTTTAGGATGCATTAATTATTGTAAAGCTTTTTTTCTTCTGAGACTTGTCTACTATACAAATTTTCTTAATGTTTTATATACACTTTTAAGGTTTAATTTTTATTTTTCCTTACTATAGCATGAAGAGACCTAAGCCTGGTATGTGAAGTATGAAGGCCTTTTGTCATCCATTTATTTGGCTGGATGTAGTAACTTTTTCAGGAAATATTTCATTGAAATGTCTTGCAAATACATTTGAGAGCTCATTCCATACTACATTGGGATCCACTTCAGAGTAGATGCCAGACTAATTGTCTTTACTCAAGATATTCCTAAATAGATCAATAGTTTCTTTATTGAAATTTCTTATTTTAGTGTCTGTATATATTGTGTGTATGGTTTGCCTACCTTCTAAACTGGCTCTCTTAATTGTCGTTACTTGAGTATAATGGTCAGAGGTAGCTGTTACAAGGTTAAAAGAGGAATCAGTAGTTTGTTACATCAATGTTTGTAATAAGGTTGTTCAATACTTTCCTACTTGTATGGGTGGCTCTTGTGAAGTCATTTGTACTGTTTTATAAGATGTACTGAAGGAGAAGGTTTTTTAGTTTGCTAGTTTCATTTGTCTCGCTGGTTCTTTTTCAAGTTGCAAACATGATTGCAGATGTTTTCTAACGATTGTAAAAACTATCAAAGTTTGTACAAATAGGGGACCTGTATACCACAATACGTAGCATGTAAACGTAGGGTTGGTATTTCAATGCAGATTGCTTCTATAACTATCTTGACACCATGTTTCTATATTAACAACATTGTATCTTATATTTTTGTTACATACACTATATACATACACCATCTCCTTTAGCCGTTGACCTACAATAATGGACAGCTAGAATGTAATTTTTGAACTGGCAACATAATATTTCATTCTGATGTAGCGAGTGTTCAGACAAACATACAATATCAGTTTGTTTTCTTATTTCTTATGCTACGTACATTTTGATGTATTATAGAATAGTTATGAGTTGTGATGCTGGTAATAGTTGGTTATGTTTACTTTGTGTCATGACCTTGGACCCATTATTTGAAGAACAGCTAAGGTGTTTCTGATCTTGAGTTAACCTAAAAAACCATTGTAACAATTTTTTGGTTTTAACCATCTGTCTAGTGTTGGATTTATTGACTTTGCTTTACACGAGTTTCCATCTTGTTAAACATCTAGGCTTACTTTATTACACTTTTGTGTCGACCACTTATCAAGAAGGGTTGGCTTCTGTGGATGTGTTGTCTTGCTACCTGTGGTTACCTCACATATTTTTGTGGCTATGTACACCTTGCCTTTATCACTAAAATGCTGACCGTGCTTCGCGTGCATGGTCCTGTCAACACAGTTTATGTCAACATACGTTACATTTTTGTGTTTTTTTGCATACAGATACATACAAAGCATTAGTGTCTATGGCTAGATTTACATATGAACTTTCAGATAAATTGTGTCTATGAGGAATGTTCATTACAATGACGTTTTTGTATTTCATACCTGGTAGGCTGTCGTAAAGGTTTGAAGCGGCTTGGTCTCCTCTATCACTTGCAACTTCATTTGAGGCCTCCATAATGATAATGAAATCACTTGCTTCTACAGCTGTCGGGTCATCTTGTATTGTTCTAAACACTTCACGCTGCGGGGTATCAGGTTTGGAGAGTCCTGTTGCCGTGATACTAGGATTGGCATTGTTCAACCTTTCTGCAATCCCCTTGCAATGGCTGTCTCCGAGAATCAGCACTGCTGTGTTTTTTTTTTTTTTTTTCTCTCTGTTTGGACTTCTTCTCTTGGCCTTTGGTATTACCCTGAATTGACATTTGTGGTCAGCTTTTTCTTTTTGTTGTTAGTTGTAGGTCTTCTCTTCCAAGTACGTCAAACCTATTTAGTGTAGGTGTTCTGTAGATCAGGCTTGCCTGTATACTGTTTTTTATTCCCTTTTGTTTACTTACAACTTCCGACCATGTCTGTCTTGACTGTGTAGGCCCATGTGGTAGTGGTTGTTCGTCCCTTTCCCACATTTCATTATACCTATGTGGTTGACATTTCCCTATGAAGTATGTTTATTATTTCACGAAGCTATTTTACTTCTACTAACTCTCGGATAAGTCTTTCATATTCTGGATTCTGATTATTTTCTAAGCCAGAGTTTTTAAGATAATTTTTGTATTTACTGTCATGTTTGTTTCGGTACTGTGCACATGTCCACTCACCTGGCGAAGATTTTGTTTCTTCTACGTCGCTGCACTTGGTAAAATGGTACCATGTATCACAGTTTCCACATAATACTCCATTTTTTATGATTTTGTTGCAACTCCCGCACAGATCATTATATAAAATGTGTGTTCTTTTGCCTTCTTGTTTAGCTTACCGTTTGCCATCTTGTTACCGAATTTACGAGCCAACAACCCTCAACCACGTGGTCCCATATAATTTAATTCTTCTACGAGCCGAGCTACTAAACAATTTAGTATTTCGTTAATTTACTTGCTCATTACTTTAAAGTGAACTTTAATTTTATCTGGAAGGCATTCCAATCATATTTCAATTGAATATTCACGAGACAAGCTAACATCAACGGCGCACACGGCCGCCATATTATTATATTATCATGAAACCTGAAATTACATACGAAAAGCATAATACAATTACTATACAACTCGCTACGCACAATATTATTAACATATAAACATCTTTTCATGAATTCCTAAATTTACAGCAATATTTCTTGAGGTTCGAAAACTGTCGCTTGAGCGTGCTGGGGTAGCACAATAATACAACTGCTGAGAATAAACATATTAATGGCTGATATATTGTAATGTCTGAACTGTCTCGGGCATCGTCAAATTATGTAGTTTACCGAAATCTTTTGATCAAGATGGCGGCCGTGTTTCTGTAGTTATAGAGACGCTGAGTGTTAGATATTTTTAGCTATAAGAAAGTAATCTAGCTTTTAATATTAAGTGATTATTTAGTGTAAGAGTATCTGTTTTATATGCTGCAGTGTTGTTAGTGTCTATTTAGATTCAGTTGAAGTGTATTGTAGGCCACGTGGTCGTTAGTGGTTGTGGTACTGCAGTTTGGAAGTGGACTACTGTATTGTAGGGTATTGTCTGTCAAATTAGGCTAAGTAATTATCTGTAGGTTAAAGTTTTTATCGTAATTAGTGAAGTAATGGTTAGTGTACTAGTAAATATTAGGAAGTAAATGGTAGTAGTAGGAAAGAGTTAAATGTAAGGGGTGCGGGAGAGTGTGGAAGAAGGTAGATAGCGGGGTGCAGTGCGACAGATCTGAGGGTTAGTTGCTCACTACGTGTGCCGTCATTCAGGAAGGGCAGTTGGGAACACTGAAAGGAGTGCAGTGGTGGTGTGAGAGATATGTAGGTGAAGACCCCCAAGGGACGGAGATTGAAGTGCAGGACGTGGATAAGGTTGGAAAATGGATGCAGATGGAGCAGACTGGGCAGAGGGGTGAATGGATGAGGGAAATGTTATGGGGGAAATTTATTGAAGGAATGCCGGAGACAGGTAAGGTGGTAGCTGAGGAGGAAAAGTGGAGAGGAAAATTGGTGGAGCTAATGAGCAGGAAAGAAAAGGAAATGAATGGTAGAATGGTAGAATTGAGAAGGTGGAGGGTGGAGGAAGTAATGAGAAGCGGGGTTGGGTGTAGCCTAGAAGGAAGGTTGGCAAGCCTGGAAGCAGAACTGAATAGGCATAGGGCAGAAACAGAGTCAGTTCAAGCCACCCTTCAAAAGGAATTGGAGGAGGAGAAGCAAAGGCGAAGGGAAGCAGAGCCAGAGGTGGAAAGTCTATAGCCGAAGTGGAACAATTGGAGGTAAAAATAGGGGAGAAACACAAGGGGGTGCAGAGCAGACAATTGTGGCAAGGGAGGTGGAAGCGAAGAATAGTAGGATGAAGTATGTAGAAGCTTGTGGCAGTGGGTTGGGAACAAGGAAGGTAGAGAGAGTAGGACTGGGACCTGAGAACAGAGTGTTGAGCAAGGGAAACGATCAGGCGGGCAGGGCGAGGCAAGCAAGGGAAGAGGACTTGGTGAAGGAAAAGATACACACAGGAAAAGAGCCAGAGGTAGTGTTTACTGGAAGCTCTATTATTAAGGGAGTAGACTTGAGGGGAGTGAGGAGGGATGTAACGTATAAGGCAGCATTTGGGGGAGCGAAGATCAGGGACCTGGGTGAGAGGGTCAGCAGTTTAAGGGGAAGTGGTACTGTGAAGGTGGTTACAGTTCACGTGGGAGGTAACAATCTGGCGCACAGGGAGACTAGTGAAGAGGTAGAGAGAGAGACCTCAAAGGGTTAATAGCTAAGGTGAATGAAATGTTCCCGAGGGCACGAGTGATACTTAGCGGGGTGCTTGTGAGGAGAGGTATCAGCTACGCTAAGGCAGTGGCAGCTAGCAGGTTGTTTGAGAATGTGTGTAGGGAAATGAGGGCCATATTTGTGGACAGTAGGAAGTGGGTAGGGCATGATAACTTAAGTAGAGATCAGGTCCACCTGACGGAGGAACCAAAGAAAGTTCTGAGTAACCTATTAGGGAAGGAGACTGCTGGTTGCCTAGAGCGGAGTAGGATGGGGCTGAGAGGGTCTAAGTAGCAACCAGAAAGAGAGGAGAGGGAGTTAAGGGGGTCAATTGTAGGAAAGGAGGGGAAGTCAGGACGAAAGGATAAGATTGTAGGTTTGGGAGGGGAAGGTAAGGAATGGAAGGGGGACATCATAAAGATAATGGTCATAAATTGCAGGAGTCTGTACAACAAGCTGGAGACATTCTGGAGTATGATTGTAGGATACGGGGGCTGACGTAGTGGTAGCAGTGGAGACTTGGTTGAGTGAGGATGTAAGGGATAGTGAATTGTGTTAAGACAAGTACTCTATATTCAGAAGGAACAGAGATGGAAGAGGGGGTGGTGTCATGGTGTGTCTTAGGGAGGGTCTGGAGGGTTCTGTGGTATGGGTGAGTGATGAAACTGAATTAGATATAAGGGGAAAATGTAAAAGTGTTAGATTGTTGGCAGTGTACAGGCCACGTGGGCAAGGATGTCTAGCTGTACAGATAGTAAAGGATAGGGTTGACAAGATGAGGGATAGACAGTGGGTGATAGTGGCAGGAGATCGTAACATGCCGGGGGTGCAGTGGGTAGAGGGACTAGAGGACATGGGAGGCAGGATGCAGACTCTAGCGTCACAGCTAGTAAATAGAGGACTAGTACAGGCAGTAGGAACACCTACTAGGTGGATCACATATAGTGAGGGGTCAGTACTTGATGTAGTATTGGTCAGGCCTGGGGATGCCATTGCCGATATGATGGTGGTAGAGGGCATCAGCGACCATGAAGTGCACGTGGTGAAAATTAAACTTGGAAAATCTAAGGTGTAGCAAACCCAAGACAGGGTAGTGTGGCGGTATGGGCGAGGAAATAAGGAAAAGGCTGAGTGCTTTCTAAGGAATAAGTTTCAGGTGTGGGTTAGGGGGGAGAGTGTGAACTGTCTGTGGGAAGAGTTTAGGAATATCATAAAGGAAGTTTGTTCCGAAAATAAATAAAGGCCGGGGACCCTTCATATTATGGGAGAGAAATTAAGAGGTTAAAGAGGAAGTGTAGGCAGATGCATGCAAGTACGAGGGAGGAAATGGTGCATGCTAGGATATGGATGAAGCAGATGGGAAGGGAGCTGGATGGCAAGATCAAAGAGGCAAAGAATGAATACCTTCAAAACATGATGGAAGGAGGTAAATGCAAGGGATGGCAGAAACTATTTGGTTATCTGAAGAGAGTGAAAGGTGGGGAGAAAGGAATACCATTGCTAACTGATAAAGATGGTTTGACTGCATGTACAGACAAGAAGGCAGAGTTGTTGCAGGCGCAGTACTTGTCTGTGTTTGCGGAGAAGGATGAATGGGTTAAGGAGGCAAACAGGGCCAAAATAACATGTAGTACAATCAAGATAGGGGAACAGGATATATGCAAAGTCATGAAAGGATTGCTGGCTAATAAATCTGTGGGGTCCGATGGCATAGGGAATGGAACGCTTAAATTTGGTGGAAGCATGATGGCAACGTATTTAGAAGTGTTCTTTGGTAGATCGTTAGTAGAGGGCAAGTTACCACAGGGGTGGAAGGAGGCTCTGGTGGTACCGGTGTACAAGCAGGGAGAGAACAGGGCAGTTACAGACCAGCGAGTCTCACCTCGAGTACAGGCAAGGTAATGGAGAGGCTGGTGGTGACATTTGTGATGGATGAGAAGAACTGGGTGCAGGAGTACCAGCATGGGTTTAGGAGAGGCTACTCGTGCGAGACCCAGCTGGCTGAGCTTTTGGAAGACCTCGTGCAAGCTGTAGATGAAGGGAAGCAGGTTGATGTCTGCTTCATAGATTTTGAGAAGGCATTTGACAAAGTGCCACGTGGAATTTTAATGAAGAAAGTGGATGAGCTATTGGATGACAAGTGGGTGGTAGAGTGGATAAGTGACTTCCTTGAAGGAAGGAGTCGGAAAGTGAGGGTGGGGGGCACCTTGTGGAAGGAAGGAATAGTAACGTCAGGGGTACCACAGGGAAGTGTGCTGTGTCCCTTGTTGTTTACCATAATGGCTAATGACATGGGAGAGGGAGTGGGGGGGAGGGGCAATATAAGGTTGTTTGCTGATGATTGTGTATTGTATTCGGAGGTAGGTGAAGGAAACAGCTTCCAGGCGGACATTAACCGGATATTAAAATGGACAGCAGCTTATAAATTGAAGATTAATGTAAAAAAGAAGAAGGTGGTGAGAGTTACTAGGAAGAAGGTAAAGAGCAGGGTCGGGTACAGATGGGAGAGCAGGAAATAGGAGAGGTGAAGGAATACATGTACTTGGGAGTGGTATTACAGGAAGACCTTGGGTGGAAGGGACAATTAAGAAAATTGGTTTCTAAGGGAAGAAGGGCCCTGGGAATGCTGCGAAGGGTCCTGAATGGGGCCATTGGTGGGGTAAAAGAGAAATCATAGATCACAATGGTACCCCCAATGCTGGAATGTGCAGCAGCGGAGTGGGATCCCTATACAATGCAGGAGAGGTGCAGGAGCTGGAGAAGGTTCAGAGGAGGGCAGCAAGATGGATGAAGGGCAGGTGGAGAAGGCAAGGGCAGGAAGGTGAGGATGAGGGAAACTATAGGCCATCAGTGATGATGAAGGAAATGGGTTGGAGTACTTTGAGGGACAGGTGAAGAGTGGAGAGGCTTGTTAGGTTGTTCAAGGTGGTGAGGGGTCTGGGGGGATGGGGAAGGTTAGGTATCCATTTGATCGGAAGTGATTAGGGGAAGGTTAGGTACCCATTTGATCAGAAGTGATTACAGAGGAAGAGGGAACAACAGTAAGAAGCTCCAGAGAGTTTGGGGGACAGAGAGGGTAGGCAGTCGATAATGGTCAGGTCAGTAAGGGAGTGGAACGTGCTGAGGGAGGAGCTGGTGAGGGTTGAGAGTGTGGGGAAGTCCAGAAGGGGTCTGGAGGGAGAGTGAGTGGGAGGATGTGGACTTTCCACCGAGCGATAGCCCATCTGCGAGGATATTATTATTATTATTATTATGATACAGTCCGTACAATGCCACAGTTAATTTACGCAACTTAGCTGATGATCTGCAAAGTCTTGTTAACAATACATTCTGGTTGAATCTTCACATAATTCGTGAAAGGAAGTGTGGGCTCAGTACACTATCCTAATTATCGTAGGTTCACCACGTTAGAAGCTTGCATGATATGAAAAGATACAGTAGAGTCCCGATTTTACGAGTACTGGATTTTACGAGGCATCGATTTTACGAGGCCATTTTGAGGAACCGTCAAAAATTATAAGATTTACTGAAAAAACAATTTAAAAATCTCCAAAAAAATTGGTGAAATCGCAATAAAACTCACTTTAAAAATACGTTTACGGGTCCACAATGATAAGAACATAATTTGTAGTGTTGTTTTTAACAGGAATGTTGCAAGATGAAAAAAAAAAAAAAAAAAAAATTGCGAAAATCTGTCAAAAACTGTGGCAGTAGTGTAACTTTGAAACGAGCGCCAGCGTGACGAGTGTAGAACAAAGACAGGAGCTTAAACCTCCCTCCCTCCCTCCCTATTCCGTATTAACCGCCGCTATAATACCACCCAAAGTCCAATAAAAACCCTTTTCCCCGAGTACGGAATGAAATTTATTGTTTATCAATGCAAACGCACATTATAAGTTCCCGACTGTGCAAATGGCTAGTTACGATACCAGACAGCGAGCTGGCAACGTCGCAAGCCAGCGAGTTGGCAACGCCGCATGAACATCCGGTTCGGATGCTGACTGTCGCTGGTAATTGTTTGTTTGGGTATTGTATGCACGTGGTGTTTCGGCTTTTGGATACGTTTTGTGATACTACTGCTCTTTGATTTCGGTGTGTACCCATTTATATAGAATTTAAAAAATATATATTTCATTGTATAGCATATGTCTATTACACTGCTATCTCGGACCTCGATGTTCCAGACTTCGGATAACTCTGACAGAATTTCCAAAAAAAATTAATTTTAATTAAATTATTTTTTGGTCAAAATCATAAGAAAATTATATCTGCCTAATTTAAATCCATTGCGTTTTATTTAAAAAATTTATTTTGTTCTGGTATGTACGATAAATTCAAGATTGCAAAACAATTTGTTCCGGACATTAATAAAAAAATTAAAAGCCATTGGTTTGCATTGCAATGTAGGCAAGGTGGTGAGAGGGTTTTACGGCCCTTTAACGACGCCTTACAAGCCAATGAGGGTGAAGTGAGGTGAAAGAACAACACAACATCTATGCCCGAGCAAGGATTCGAACCCAGGGCCTCTCGCAACGTAAACTGGCGCCTAATCCACTACGCTAGAGGCCGGCGCGATATCGAAAAAAAAAAAAAAAAACGGGGCCTAATAAATTATAGAAAAGGGGAGGGGGGAGCAGAAAGGGGCATTTGCCCCGGGTCGCACATTCTAGAGGGCCTCGCTTTTTAAAAAGTTAATTGATTAAAATGAATGGGCTTTTGTTGAGTTCCCGTTAATGTCAATGGTATCTGTGAAATTTATTTAAGTGTAAAGTGTGTGTAAAGACGTCACTGATCTATGACGACGCAGCTGGTATGAAGGGAGACCTACAAGCGCACATTATCACTTCAACCACGGCCATAGACTTCAACTAAACAAAAAAAAAGAGGAAAGATAAACTGAGATTTACGTTGCTCCTGGCCTCATATTCTAAAAAAGAGGCCCTGAAAAAAAAAAAAAACAATTTCTCGTAGGAAACAAGCAGCTGTCTGCAGACACTGTGACATGCTGCTGATGTTGAGCAATTTTTAACGTAAACATCTTGTGAGTTGCGTGTGGTTACGTGCAGTGTTTGTGTTACTGTTGAGACTGTACCGGTTGACCTCGACTACTTCCGCTCGCGCTCTACCTCCCTAGCTTATCTCCAACAATTATCTCTCACACACACATGCACGCGCATAGACTGTCAGCCAGACGAGAGAAGGGGATGAGAACTTTTATGTGGTAGAAGGGTGCCTTGGTGCCAGCTTCTAGCACAGATAAAAAAAGATCAGCCAGAATTAGCATAAAAAATAAATAAAAAAGAACCTGCTGGCCCAGGTTGTTTGACATTCTTTCTTTTATATGTAGTTCTCCACGATACAGTGATAATTTCCCCACTTCTCTCTGCTGTAAATTGATACGTACACAGCAGTATATATTGCCACCTTATCGAGGGTTCACTGTACTGGTGACGGGCATGGGCTGTATGACGCGACATAAGAAAATGCGGTGTGGCAGCATTACCGTTCCGTGCTGTCTGTGATAACTAACTGTACTCCGCTTCCCAGGCGCCTCTTGTCACATGGCTAAGCGATGGGTGTAGGAGGGGTGGCTGGCAGACTTTCTCCCCTCCCTCCTCAAAAGTGTGTGGCGCACTGCGCAGTACGCACAATCGATACCAGCCAATCTCTCTGGCCGGCAGCTTGCCTACAGACATGCACGCACCCACACACATTCTCTGCCACCGTCCGGCGCCCGTGTACTACAACACTTTTGACCTGGTGAGCGACGTAGCATGGTGCGTGTGTAAAAAGTTGTAATAGAGTTGTGTCTGGAGGGACGAAGTAATTATTTACATGAAAGTATGCTACATTAATTTGAAACCCTGATACAGCTGTTCTCATATCATTGTAGTGTAATACACATGCTGATAAAGTATAAATATTTATGCATACATAATTAAGCACAGCCTTGCAATGTACATTTTTCGTCTGCAAATATCGTTACCATCTTTATTAACATAAGTTACAGTAAAACCTCCTTAATTAAAAGTGCTCGGAACCAAAAATTTGGACTTCGAATTTAATTGCTATGCGCGAGCATAGTAAAGAGAGTTGCTCCCCCCCCCCCCCCCTTTTTTTAACATACACACACAACATACAAAAGTTGTCAGCAACTGCACAGTGGCAGCCCCTGGCAACGCACCAGGCGATAATACCAGATAACCTACCACATGACTCATTCCGTCCTTCCCCCACCCCTTTCCCCCCTACTGATTCAGAAGTTGGAGAGCGTTAAAGGGAGGAAAAAGCTGAGTTCAGATGCCGCCAACAGCCGGCAACTGTAAACAAATATCGATCGCACAGTGCACAGCGTCCTTGGTCATATACTATCAAGAGTTAAAAGGGTAGTGGGAGGAAGGGGGGAGATAAGGAGTAACTCCATGCCGTGCTGAGTTGCATCATCTGCGCTAGCAGACCACTTGGCACGCACACTGTTGCCATATCTCCGCTGACCCATAGGCAACATTTGACGCGCTGCACACGTTACTTGTAATATTTATGATTCTGAAAATTTGTGGGGCACTTTTCTCAACATATTGACAAATAATAAGCGTAACTTTGTGTATATTTACATACATATATGCTTTGAATTGCATAACTCGGGGAATTTCGAATTGACCAAACTTCAAAGCATGCAAAATCCTATCCTTACGTTCGGGACCGAATTATGGCTTCGATTTAGTATATAGCATATCGAATTAACAAGGTTCTACTCAAATATTTCATTAGTACATGTCTGATCTTCCCCTAAGAAGCTTCCACAAAAATACTTATCAAGGCGACTCGCGGCCGTATTTACTTTTGTAGGGTGAGGGGAAGGGGTGTTTGCACACCCCGTATAGGGTGTACGTGTTTCGGAAGCCGTATATTTATCAAAACAAATACATACTACATATTTCATTTAAGAAATGTGTTATTTTTATGATAAAAGATGATACAGCTGACTAACAAGAAAACTGCTATATCGATGCAATTTTTGGGGTTTCGGAGGGTCAAAATTGCTCGGATACGATTTTACGTGGTCAGCGATTTTACGAGGTCATTCTCAGGCACCGTGAGGCCTCGTAAAATAGGGGTTCTACTGTATTTCATATTTCCAGATCTAATTACAAATTTGACTTTTTTTTTTTTTTTTTTGTTACTTTGCACGCTCATCAAGGAAAGTAGGCTTATTAGTTTTATTGGTATCATCATCTTAAATTTTTTTTTATTTTAACTGTTAATTAGGCAATATTACCAAGACAATGCACATGGAATTAAAATAAAGTGCAGTTGTGCAGTGCAATCTGATAGTGGTTCAGTTTAATGTGTGCCTGTCATCTCTCTTTTGTTGAGTGGCGAGTACAGCAGTCATACTTAACTTGCAGGATCCGCACTTCTGTGGCAGAGTAGGCACGAGGCAGGAGCTCCAATCTTCAGGTTGGATGCAGTGGCAGCACATGTCACAGTTCCTAGACAGCTCGTTCTACAACCTGTGTCTTCCTCAGCTTGTAGCGCGCTCTTGAACAATCAGGTTGGATGCAGTGGCAGCACATGTCACATTCGGCAGTAATCAGTAATGATCTACTAACTAGTTAAACTCTCTGGATTTTGTAAGAATTGCTTAATAAAGAGAGAGTGTAAATAACTTTCAACCAGTGAACTCTTGTACAGATTTGTAAATTCAGTGACTTTGTAACTTCAGTACTTTGTCAAGACTCATGTGCCACCCAAACTTGTATATATTTTTGATTACAATATACAGTAGTTGAATTTATTCACATATTTTATTTAACTTATTAATGTCTCAACCAGAGCATCATAACGAAGCAAGTCGTGAAGAACCAAAAAGGCAGCAGCCTTATTACGCTATAACCAGCGCCACACACAGTCGGTAGACCTTAGTAAGTTTATCCTTCCTGCAGTGCCGATACAGTGCGAGTCCCCTACTTTACCAGAACTCTTGTCAGCAGTATTCAAACCCAAAAACTTCACCCACGAAATCAGATCTCAGGAAAATACTACGGGGCATGCGCAGGATCACACCTCCTTTGCTGAGCCCCATAAAAACTCCTCCATGCCGTAAGGCCGGACCAGCCCAGAGGTTGCTCGACGAGTGGCATCCTCCTGCTACAATCTCAGCTAAGGAGCGTAGCCTTCTCGAAACCTTATTTTAGGTGAGTGACTATTGAACCTAAAGTGTTATATGTGGAAATATCTGTCCCTCGAAAAACTCCAGCGATCATACCTGGCCAAGATCGACAGTCACTTGTCGTGTAGGGGACAGATTGCTAGAACCATACTTACCTTGTGCTCCATAAGTCTCGTGCTCCATACAAACAGCACTTGGTACGTCTCACACCTCACTATTTACTCTCAAACCTGATAAGAGGCGACAAGATTTTTTTCTCGTGGCTCCCAACGTGTTGGCCACCGAAGAGTTGTACTATACTAGGCCAAGAACAAGAAAAACACCCACGCAGATCCTCAAAGTTCAAAGTCAACTTAAACTTCGTGGCACCCATAAAAAACCACAAGCAACCCAAGAGGCATGCGCCAGACAGGGCCAGGGGCCCAATTCTTGAGTTGTAGTGAAGTAATTCTATTCAGAATAATCTCACTTCCTCTTTGGGTGGTGAGATGTGATTCCACACTGCCTCAAAGCCGACAGCCATGATACTTAAGCTACATATTATATCGTCGCTGTTTTAAATTAACGAAATACAGCATTGCAGTACAGCAGCCATTCCACGCATATATTAAACTTGTGCTAACACTTTATTGGTTAATTGAAACATCGGCTTTGAGGCAGGCGGAATCACATCTCACCACCCAAAGAGGAAATTATATTATTCCGAATGGAATTATTTCACTAAGAAATTATTTTCACTCAAGAATCACAAAACGAATTCCATTACGAAAATTTTGGAATCTAGTAATGGAATTGTTTTGCAACAGCTCAAGAATTGGGCCCCAGAACACAATTACATGCGCCCATTGTGGCAACGAATTCCACCACCTGGGTGTAGGTTGGGAAGACATCCCTATGAAACCTGTAGGGATTAGAGTACCGATGCCAAGACTGCATTCAGCGCCAACAATGCTGTGCACACCCTCAGTGCGCTGGACAGGGAGAGTATCGCATCCAGTGTCACTTTTGCCCTCTCGTCTACCATTACAGATGCCTAGGATGGGCGGACGTACCTAGTGTGTTTCATGGGCTCACCTTTCAATACCTGCATTGCCGCACCGAGAACTGAGACACCCAGAGGAGGATACCAAGCCCAGAAACCACCCAAAATACAGAGAATGGCAGGACATCCAGACAGAATGATTCTACCTGAATTTTCGGGAAAGCCACACGAGAACCGTGTGACATTTCTTGACGAATGCCAGGAGGAGTGTTCAATCAACCAGGTACCCCAGAAACACTGGATCCAACTAGTCAAGCGTCAGTAGGAGGGACCAGCTCATGTTTGGTGTGAAAAATACGGAGAGTATATCACCACATGGGAACAGCTGGAAGAACGCCTAATCGAACAGTTTGCAGGATAAGAGGTACTCGCCTCACAAGAGACCTGTACAGCACTACTCAGGGCCCACATGAGGACTCCGAAGTCTTTATCCGGCACATGTCACAGTTCCTAGACAGCTCCTATAACCTGTGCAACAAGCTTGTAGCGCACTTCTGAATAACTCAAGTCCTGCTAACATGTACATTGCCTAGAGACACTGGAAAGTTGCAAATACGATATAGGCGTGAATAAAAACCTCAAAATGGTTTACCGATGAATAGATGCAACATTCCCGTTTTTTAAGTAATTATTAACAGTACCTTAATTTTTTTAATAAACAATTTCTTATTAGTTATTATTAACGGCCTAATGGCTCATACAGTCAAGAAAATGCTTTATTTTCAGCATTTCCTTACCATATTTGTAGATAACCAAATAATCGGTGATGATAGCGAGCCATGTAAACATTCAACATTTATTTACGTGCACAAATATTTTCACGGGAAAGAAAGTGATAAACATTGAACTTCTTCGTGTTCAATATTAAAACATGCAATTAAATTTACTATTTAACAACAACAATTAAAATTTAAAAATACATTTATTTAATTTACAACACACACAGCCTATTTGGAAAACATAAAATATAATATTTTACGAAAATCAGTCAAATTCGTTGGCACTTTTAGTAGGGAAAAAAAATGGCAGCAGTGCTGCCTCTTTCGTTGCTCAGTTGTTGAACGTCCATGCGTGCAAGTCTGTTACTTTATGGTCCAACATTTTCCCGTACAGTTTGATGCTTACATTTTGTGCCCATTACATTACTGGTGTTTTCATATCTCATAACATTACTTCTTGCTTAGATAATAATCACAATGCTTTCTTAATGCAGCAGAACTCCACAACTACGACATCTGCTACCATGACGACGCAAATACAACAGTAATGAAATTTAAATAACTTAAAATTAAATTTTAAAATGCAGTGTATCACAAGTAGAAAAGGCTCTTTAAAAATATGTTTCTTAGGATACAGAACTAACATAAGTGATGGAACTAGACCAATATGGACCATAATAATCAGCTGATGTTCATTTTGGCAAATGTCTTGATTGCCAAAACTCAAGATGTCGGAGCCCCGGATGAAGAAAGATTTCAAGCTTTTGTGTTGAATTAAACAAAGTGGCGACATACTGTGCCAGGGTTGTGATAATATACAGTGCTGGTTGTTGGCCCTGCCATACTGTGTCAGAGTGTGCGTCAGAGTGTGCGTCAGAGTGTGCGTCAGTGTGTGCGTCAGTGTGTGCGTCAGAGTGTGCGTCAGAGTGTGCGTCAGAGTGTGCGTCAGAGTGTGCGTCAGAGTGTGCGTCAGAGTGTGCGTCAGAGTGTGCGTCAGAGTGTGCGTCAGAGTGTGCGTCAGAGTGTGCGTCAGCGTGCGTGTGCGTCAGTGTGCGTGTGCGTCAGTGTGCGTGTGCGTCAGTGTGCGTGTGTGTCAGTGTGCGTGTGTGTCAGTGTGCGTGTGTGTCAGTGTGCGTGTGTGTCAGTGTGCGTGTGCATGCGCGAGTGCATGTGTGCACGTGCGTGAGTAATTCAGGCGTGAGTTTGTTCTATATATATATATATGTACAGTACATACTATTGCATAGACGTAATGCATGTAGCAAAGTACCAAATTGCCATTAATGGAATAAAGTTGTGTGTCAGGCTGTTAAACAGAAGTCCACTGCTGACTACACCATGGCTGGATCAAAAGTTGATAGCATTGCCAGTTGCAATTAGGTCATTGGAAGACAAAAAAACCCATACGGCGTGCCACATGTAAACCCTGATTAAAGTACAGACTTTTTTATAACCCTCAGTATTCCTGGTGTACACCATACCCGGCAAGGCCTCGGGATCTTTCTAAAATAGGCTGCTAATGACCCAACTCAGTTGAAAACGTCTGTTTATTAAGGCCAGCAGTGCTATTAGTAAACAAACTTATGACCGATCCATGTGTTGCTAGCTGTGTCGGCAGAATGTATCAATTTTGCCCAAAATTTTCATTTTAATAGCTTTTACGAGAATCATTGTTTAAAATTTTAACTGATATCGTAAAGTTGTTCCGACCATCTTGTTAATAATCGTTTTACTAGTGTTGATGAAATTTTTCTGAAGACAGAATTTGTCATAACTTTTTGTACTTATTGAACAGCGAGTGCGACTGCCGGGCGTATTGTGGTGGCACCGACTCTCTTCTCTTTCTCACACTGCCTCTGGCTGATGTGACGATACTAGCCCCACTAGTTGCTTACAATGTTCCACAAAGAAAATTGGTAATCTGGTCAGTCCTTATACATGCTCCGGTCTCAGCGGTGAGTTACTCTTACCTCAGGGTTCGTGGTATCGAGGGATGGACGCATGCATAACAGCATTCAAAAACATGTGGTCAGATTAACAGCCTATATTTATTACCTTCTCATAACAAACTCACGCAACCACGCTTACATCGGCACGTACAAACTCCTTGTACAAAATAAACTTTAACTGAAAGAGAACTGAACTAAAATGAAACCCAACTCAAAAGAAAAATAGCACGTGCTAAACTCAAATTATACACAGATAGTGGGCCGGCCACGCGGTTAATACGGCTGCAAATTCACATTAAATAATCAAAAAAGTCGAAGCTAATGCATAGTTCTAAAAAGTCTTTTCACTGCCTTCCATCGCGGCCCCATCTCTTCCAATCGCGCCCCTCGGCTTACCACGTGCGGACCTCGCACAACACGGAACACGTCCGGCCTCCTCGACGGTCAAGAACAAAGTAAACAGCAACGGCGACCACAATGGCGTCCCAAGGCACCATGGCGGCCTACCTTCCTGTTAGAATGTTCCATGACCTTCTAGCAAGATTAAATAACCGGTCTGGATACAAATTAACCAAACTAAAATCACTGAAAAAATCGGCAAAATTATGCTTACTTTAAAAAAGTATTTCCATATTTTAGTAAATAATTATTACAATAAAAATTATATTAAATAAAACCTTGGCATCGGACATTGCCGGCCGTACACCTTGCAGTACACTCTGTAAACCCCTATTGGAATTGCCCCCGCGGCACCATGGCCGGGCTGGCTGAACTCATCTACATATTTTCAAAATAAATACCAAAACTTTCAAACTGCCATAACTTTTAAACGATCAATTTCTCGTAAAATGTCCAAGAGTCCAAAGTTGCTTGAAATTTCATGCTGTTTTAGAAAAGTCCGCACAAGACATATTTACTTTAAATTCACGTGTCATCATAACATTGAGAACTTATAACAAAACTTGAGAACACATTTAACATAAAATACTCCAATGAGAAACCTTATCGCTAAGAATTGCATCCAGACGCGGTTTTCTGTTACCGTACTGTTTCGCCAGGCCCAATAACTGTTTTACATTTAGAGTGGGTTTTCTGTGAGATTTCTTGTTCAGCAAAATTATAATCTTTACATTATTTAAATAAATGACTTACTTACAAAATTATTAGGCTTACGACAACGAACATGGAACCCTCATATTGAAACAATTATTATTGACTTACAAACATTTTAGAAACACTCTGATTTTAAATAATTTACAGGCAATATATTAAAATAGGGTGGCCGGTCAACACACTGGGTTTTTTCGACATTAATACATGCATCAACCCTACCCTACACCTAACAGATACTAGGCTGACCATCTCTTGGTTCTGAAGTGTCAGTAACACTGGCTAGCATTAATTTATGCAAACAAATAAACAACAGCAGAGACTCTAGAAATACAACTGACTTATTGAAAAACTATACCCCAAGCGCAGGCTGGTCGCTTCACAGTATGTTATGCCTCTAAGGCCCTCAAATGATGTGCAGTCCCTTTGTTGATTACGTTTTTCTCTGAACGTCCTTATATAAGAAAAGAGAACACGCGTTTCTTTAGCCATGGATAACAAGGGTGGCGACTGTGAGGCTGAGAGGTTTCCGTACTCGTTAAAAAAAATTGTGACCACCCCTTCTTTGTTGAATGGCCTGTCTTTGAGTTTGCCTGGGTGTGGCTTGCCAAGGACTTTGCATTATGTTTGATGGAAGACAGTGAGAAGTGACCGTTCTGTTTGAATTTCCCGTCCCCCGGCACCTCTTGCCATCAGAGCTGTTCGTCTAACGTCGGAACTGCTCTGGTTCTCCTCCTCCTACCAACCCCTCCCCTCCTCGCCAAACCAGCCGGTCCCTCCGTGCCTTGGCGGCACTTCGCTTCCGGCAGCCGTCCTGCTTCGTCGTTCGCTCTCTGCTCTCTCGGCCTACCGTTGACCATCATTTGATTAATGGTAAGTTATGTTGATTCATATGAGTAGCTCAGCTCGCTCCTTCTCGGCGCTCCGAAAAGTTGCGTGGTCTCTAGTTTGCTTCCTTTTTGTCTCGGTTCGATGGTATGTCCAGGGAGCATAGGCGTTTTCCTCTTGGCGCACCCTTTTCCATTTAGTTCTGTTAGCTGATTTTAACATTTCGATCATGTGTTTGATTGTTGCCTGTTCGTCCCATCTGTGCGACGTTTAGTGGAGATTGAGCCTGTGTTATGTTTTGTGCCAGAAATATTTTTATTTCTCTTTATAACCAACAATAACATGGTGTTTTCTCTCTGAAGTTCTTGTTTTTATTTATTCTGAGCCTGGGCACGCTAGGGTTATCGGGGGTCAATCTTTGAAGTCTGTAGTGGGGATTCGAACTCCAGTACAAAATTAACCCCTACTAAACTACAGAAATTAAATTTTAGGGCCAGAACTTCCCAGTCCGCGAACTGCGTAGCAGGGTGTTCGGGAAATGATATAGTTACTAAACTATTAAACGCTCATCAATTTTGTGCGATAAACAAGAAAAAAAATTAGTAGGTAGTCACATTCTTTTACCACAGCCTACTATTCCTTGATTTGAAATCATCTTTTTTAGTTAGAAATGAAGTATATCGTCGCTGGTGAAGCAATGTTGGCTTTACGCATACAGTGTTGAGACAATAAATTTATCGTATTTGCCGGCATATAAGACAACAATTTTTACATATTTTTGGCCCTCAAAAATTGCTACTCGTCTTATATGAGGGTGCAAAAATTTTTGGTAGCCAAAAAATCGTTTGAAAGCTAATCTGTAAGCTGTGGAATTGTATGATATTTCAAGGAATTGCGTTTTTCGTCACAAATGAAAACGAGTGCCCTGTTTATGTTAATAAAATTTACTCTACGAAATTTTGATGAGCGTCATTCATAATAAAGGACACTTCCTCGCAGCGAAGCGGGGATCGATGCGAGCGCGTGCCGAGATACTTCGTCTCGCCAGCCTACAACTCTCGGGCGGAGAAAACGAGGATCTAGGTCCGCATGCTTTCATCCTTTGTCTCGCAAGCACAAGACTCTCGGGCGGAAAAAACGAGGATTTAGGTACCGTACCACACATTCATGTGTCTACCGTCTAGTGCTAGGCTGGCAGACAACAGCGCACAGGAATGCGATGACCTTGCAAGCAGTTGTTGTTGTCCGGCGTTGCCAAGTCACGCACACCTGCTGCCATATGGAGATATCGCCGGCCGCCGCCGTGCATTTCCTTGGCTCTCGGGCGCGCGGAGGGCAGAAGTAGCCAATGTTATTCGTTTATGTGTCTACTATGATGTTTAAATGACGGTAATAAATGCATTGAAAAATATATAAACTAAATTTTTATTGTTTCAGGCAAAGGGAAAAAATATTTTTTTGTCGGGAATTTCAAAATCAGTAATTTACTTTTTTCAAGATTTTGTACCTTCAAAACCATGACTCGTCTTATATGCGGGGTCGTCCTATATGCCGACAAATACTGTATTAAACTCAGTGTATACCTAACAGCATACCGCAAATGAAGAATGTGAGTAGATGTAAGAAAATCTGCCCTCTCATTTTAGTTCCTTGAAAAAAATAAGTAGGGTGAGTAATTGTTTTGTGTTTCATAAGTATCATAACGAGAGTACCGTACAAATTTTATAAGCCACGGCAAGGTGTAACGCTGTGAAAGAGAAATTGTCCTTGCATCCTTTGATAATGTGTAACATGATACGAGCTTTTCGTGTGGCACGGCCAGCATTGACCTGCCAGCCTGACTACGCGGCGCAGACGCAGGGCTTCAGGCAAGCAATACAGCAGGGGAAGTGGAGTGGTCTTCTGCGCGCAAGCTCTACGAAATAGTGCATGCAAACGCTGCATCGCGGATTTGAATCACACCAGTCGCATCTCCCCTTTCATCTTAATTGAGACCAATATAAGCAGAGTCTATGAAACACAAAAACAAACTGGAGACAACGTGTAGAAACATCTTGAAAGGTATGACTATGAATAACTACCTTAGTGGATCGACTGGCTTGAAACCAACGTGTACATGTCGCAGACTAGAGTGATCAGATTAATGCAAACGTAGTAGCAAGCAGTTAAAAAAAAAAAAAAACTACATACAAAAATTATGTTTATTTAAAGCATTTTAGTGACAAAACCTTTTCATCAAGTGATGTGAAATTGTGGTGATACACAAAATTTCCTACATTCTATAAAAATATGAAAGTATTCTCTCTGGAAGTCTTATATCTAATCTGTAAAGTCTCAGTACTATACCAACATTGCTGACAAAATACACTTTGTCAATCTAACATACTTCACAACAGCAACAACCATCAAACTACTTAATGTACACAATCATGAATTACGTACACATTAAATCCACAAACAAATGATTTCAGTCTCCAGTTGAGAACAATGACATTTATGAGCAATACAAAAGTGTAGCAGTAACTAATGAGAAAACATAAATGTGTGTACTTCAGCTCGTAACTCCGAAGCAAATTAATTTACCATCTTAACTCGAATTTGAGCCAGTCTCGCTTCTAAATCACACCAAGAGATGGAAATGTTGGTAAAAAAAAAAGATTTTTCTTAATTCTAAGCTGCACCTGTGTTTTTTACTTAATTCATTATATTTTTTGAAAACTGCTTCTTTTCAGCTTGTGAAAGACTCTTATAAAAAGTTAAAATGAAACTACTAAACCTAAGCCTTTCATACAACGGCTTAAATTAAATCCACCTAATTTTAAGTGAATCACCGCTGTCTTTCTATATTTTCAGAGAATATGGTGCACATCTGTTTCAAAGATGTAGTGCATTGGCGCATATGTTTTCTGCTACTGTAAGCAAATAAAAAAAAAATAACATCATGACCTAATTTATACCTATAATTGGATGGAGTTATGCAGAAGGGAACCAATCCACAAATTACTAGAGCAGAGATATTCAAGGTCAAAGTCTACTGTGTCCATATAAACCTTGTAAAACCTGGTTTTTCTGGCCTCTTGTTTTATTTAAAGATATACTTCGTATCTTCTTCTGCTTGGTGTGATTATCTCAATATAAATTACTTTGTGGATTGGTTCCGTTCTGCATAACTACATCCAATCATGTAGTAGGGCCTACCTCTGTTTACCAACAGCGTAACACTACTAATAATGTTGAGCGAAATAACTGTTATAGTCTTCCCGATAACTTTCACAAACGGGGGAAAAAAAAGTTCACGGTAACATTTTGGAATAAAGTTTATGCACAGTGCAAAAAAGCAATAGATGATTGGCACAACAATTAAGGAATTTACAGTATTTTCAGTCACTAAACTTTAAGGTACTTGATTGTAAAGCCACGCCCATGTTTAAAAAAAAATGTTTTCATAAGAAATGTGCAGCTCAAATTCCAGTAAACATAGTATACATATTGCACATACCAAGTTGTATGTTTCCCAATGCTATTGCAACTTTCTTTACAACATTTGTAGTAGCCAATGGCTTTATAAATTATTCCTTTAAAGTATATGTCACTGAAATTTTTACAAAGAAAAACAAAAATGAATAGATTTTTATAAAAATTACCGAGTGCTTTAATTCTGCTCTATGAATCAGAGTTTTCGAACAAAGTGTTTACTGCCATTAAATGAAGACTCGAGAGAGCAGTCTTAATGTACTATACAGACTAACATAAATAAATACACTCTTCAATAAATACTTGTTTTAAGAAGCTGCAATGTATCCCAGTGATCAATATTCTAGGTTAGGAAGGATCTAGGAACAACACACCAGCTGGCATGGCTAAATAGTAACGTGATATGTAAGACTATCAGCTTGCATAGCCAAGCCTCACACTGAAACATACCATAGTTAATAAATACTTTCATAATTATAAATTCACCCTTGCAAGCATACACCCACACATGCTTAAATATACAGCTATAAACAAATAAAAACAGTTCAGCGACATGCAAAATTACATGTAGGCCCCATATGAAGGAACTATAAATACAAATATTACAAAATAAAGTCTTTACAAAATGACAATCTGATATAACATGTAAAAACATTTGCAGAAGTAAAGGCAGAACTTTTCTACAATGAGGCTATAAAACAAAATTCTGTCAAGTGTAAGGTCTTGATGTGAACACTAACAGACTTGGCAGTGAACACTAACAGACTTGACAAATAATAACTGGCCTGAAACTTCATCAGAGATTGCTGTTGACAAACTGCAAATACTGTAGTTATCTGTGCAGCACAGAAATTGAACGAACAACGACACCAAGCTCAACCCTGCTGTATTTCTATAACAACTTGCTTCATGCAAGGTGACAGTCTTGAACTTGCACACACACGTACGTCCTTGCCACACTATTACACCCGTCTGTCGCCTGTCTTCTTCCCAAGCACACTAAATACTTATATTGGCAGAACAACCATCCTCTTCTTCAGTCACAATTCAACACAAACCATGTTCTCTGAGGGAAATAACATGTTTCTGCCCAGTTTACTCTCACTCTGCTTCCACTATGTGTTTGCACATCAATGTTTCCCGATGGTCATTTGACACATCGTCTGCTTCATTAATGTGAAGCTGTGGAGATCCTGGAAATAACAACACACAATGATTTGTTACACTTGTCTTGGTCTCAGTACATTAAACCACGTACCACAGTTTCAATACTTTCTTATCGACTGTTGGCAAAACTGTGTGCTTAAATAAATTCTTTAATTCAAATATTTTTATATAGGTATACTGATAAGAAGAACATTTACTTGACAGGACAGATAAGACCTGGAAGAAGAGAGGAGAGAGAGAGAACACACACACACAGAGGTTAAGAACCTAACACATTCAGATAACAAAGCACATACAGTAGAACACTATTTTATGAGCCTTCTATATTTTTACGAGAGAGCGATTTTACAAGGTCATTCTCCAGTGCTGTGAGGCTTAACCCCTATTTGACAAGTTCTTGAATGTACACAGCAGCGATTTTATGAGGTTGTTATCAGATATCATGGGGCCTTGTAAAATAGAGGTTCTACTGTAAGTTGCAAACTCTCCCAACACCCACGCAAATAAGTCAGCAGAGAGAGAGACGGAGAGAGAGAGAGAGAGAGAGATAGAGAGAGATAGAGAGAGATAGAGAGAGAGGACTTACTTGCACACAGAGCTAGCTAATGTGATATATGTAAGCACATTACACTTTACAACAAACATTTACAAATAATGAAATACATACAAAACTGCTTGAAATATGGAGTATCTGCGGTGGCAACCAACAAAGCATGTAGCCAATTGATATTTTCACATGTGTTTTTTTTTTGCGCTGTACTTAATAATTTGTTCATATAAATAGTAATATTTAAGATTAGGGATGTGAGAGTCCAACATTTTCAGTTTAATTCCACAAGAATTTGAAATAATTTTGATTCTTTCATTAATTTTAGTTTATATGGCTGTTCAATTCCAATATTTTGCATTCAATTTGATTCAAGTTTCATTCTCACAAAAATTGAAATTCAATACCAATTCCTCTGGTAACTTGATTTATGTACATTATCATTACTCTTCTACGAATAAATCCAGGGTTCTTACAACAACATACAATTAAAATTCAAGAACTATCAAGGACTTTTCAAGGACTGTCTACCAATACTTCAAGGACCGCAGTAAAATATATTTGATACACCAAATTTTAATTCAAATGTTTAAGGTTTTATTTGCAACATTTCTATTACGGTTTCCTCCCCCTTAAAAATGAAGTTCACAGATGGTGAATGAACCAGAAATTTTCAATTTCATTTAAAGTAACACCTTAATATTTACTAAAACTCCTTCACATTTATTAAAAAGTTTCATGAAAACTAATTGCACTGAATCACAAAATAAGTACTTTTTAAAGAGTCATTTTGTTTTCAAAAATACAGTATTCAGTCTGTTACCAGTTCTAATACAAACAAATATGGCTGATGTCATGCTTCTGCTTAAGTATTAGCACACAGAGTATTTTATTCCAAATTCAAGGTATTTAAATTACCACTAATTACACGCTGTAACTGAATAAATAAAAAATAAGTAAGCATAGTGAAATATAGTCATTCACTAATTGCGCAACGTACAGTGTGAGATTGTTGGTACATAACATTGCATGCTAGCTTCTCTCACACCTGACACATAATTTATTTTTTAATACTCTCGTAAATACTGCACTTCGTAAGGACTACTTTTCCTTTTCAAAGCTCCTCAGTTTCCTTTTTTGCACCTTTTCTCCTCCAAAAAAGTTTTGCCATTCAATTATAGAAGACGCAGATTACTACTTGTCACAATCACATAAAAAAAACACTAGGCGTAAACCTAACGTGCTGTGGTATGCCAGAAAGTGTATCAATTTCACAGACACTGCAAAACATCTGTTATCATCAAGTAAATTATATTACAGAAATAATGCGTAGACAATACGGTTTCATATTTCTGAGAAAGGATTTTAATGTTAGGCAAATAGCAAGAATATTAAATACGTAAACCCAAAAATTCAAGGACTTTTTAAGTACATTGTCAAAGTTCCTGGACCGTAAGAACATTGTAAATCCTATCTGTAATGGAACCAAATGCCAGAGAATCTTTAATGTCATAGGCATCACTTGAAAGCCAATTTTATCTTAGCATTTCGAAAAAGGAGGCACTATATTATTTGTACTTTTCTTCCTCGAGGTATCTGAATTATTTTAGGTAATGTTTCTAACACAACACTGTAATACTTTTATTTTATTCAGTGAATAATAGTACCTTGCAGCAACAGAAAATTTACATTTAATTTTTAGTGTCATCGTAAATATAAGTGTGTGTGGCTGATTTGTTCTGACAGACACTAGCGTTTCTTTTATTTCTGCATCTATTTTGTTACACGAGTTCAAGAATAACGGTTGAAATGTGTGAGAAAGTCTGTAGAAAGTAGGTAAATGATTGGCTACTAGGTTACAATGCAGTCAGTTTGATGTCGGGCCGGTTGTTCACACACACATTGTGAAACAATTTATTTCATTAGCTAAATTAGTTTGATGCTGACTTGAGCAGTACTGTATGGCAAGGCACTAACCTACTACCTTCTTCAAATATGTCATGTAAGTCAACTTTTATGCACGAAACATGATGTATCATGCTAAGTTATTCAACAAATCAAATAAGTGAAATTGTCTACGTAACATTAGCACCAAATGTGCATGCCCACATTATCATTGTGCTGTAGATTTATTTATGTCGCATTTACACATAGTGACATTTATGTCCAATGTTACCTAACACATAAAGTCTTGCTTTAGCAGCAGTGCTGTTCCCTCGCCGTTAACAACAGACGTGACACACAGGTCTTGAAATCTGTGTTCCTTGTACAAATCAATATTTCTACTACAATACTGAAGTTGTAATTGTGCTAACATAAATCATCACACAGACATAGCAGTGAACATATATTAGTAAACCTGCTCTCAAAGTACTATTGTACTAATGCACAAAAATCAAGTTCATTCTTAAATTTAGTAACAGACAAGCAAAGTACTTTCGCAAGAAACTTGCATGATATTTCAGTTAACTCTTGATTCTACAACTCTTCACTGGAAAGCTATTGTTATTAGAATTACTAACCATTGTTGGCATTCCAACCCATTTATGTTAAAATGCACAATTTCTCATATTATGTGTGTTCTGTGATCTCTGGTGCAAAAAAACTAGAAGTTTTAGTACTTAGTAAAATAAAATCCTATTTCAATAGGCATAACCACACCAAACAAAAAAAATCATTACAAAATTTTAGTTATAGTTTTATGTTTAGCATGTTGCACGAGTTCATTACGTAATATACTCGCTTCAAGAGAAAATTTTGGCGACTACTTGTACACGTAATTTTCGAGGGATACAAATTTGGCCAAAAGTGCTATAAGAATGGCGTTCCTTTTGGTTGAACGTCTGTATAGTCTACAGTAGCTTCACTTACCCCTCATTTTCTGATCCAGGACAGCGCACAGAGAAAAAACAACAGTGGCCTTTTCCACAATGAATGCTATGAATTGACAATATTTTGGTTGTGAAGATATCCATCTATTGATAAATTAAAATTTATTTAAGTTAAGAGTTTTGTGAAAGTGGACATCTCACTCATAAGAAGTTTGTCTGTGCTCTGAATTTCCATTTGTTCAGCAAAAGAGCAGGTTTTATTTATCTTTGTTCAAAGGGTTATCATCGTGAACACTTCAGCGTACCAATTTAACAGACCTTTCTTTTGTAATTTGTTCTATTTTTACAAAAGTCACTGAAAAGTACTTTGTGCTTGTAGAAAATAACTAGGTACTTTGTGTTTCAATTTACTTTTGGCACTCGGGTAGATCATATCTATCTTTCTTAGGTACATATTTTTTTTTTACAAGACATCTATTGACATAGTACATAATTATTTCTTTGAAATACTGTAACTTGTTTTTGCATCAGAAACAATTAGCACATTTATTGGGTTTTTAGAGGTTCAAATAGGTCACCTTAAATTTTACGAGGTAGTATCCAGAGCGTAAAACTATGCAAAATTGGGATCCAACTGTACATGCAAAATGTTATAATTGTAAGCAGCTGTAGAGAGACATACTGTAAGTGTAGAGTACTCCTTGTAAGCAGTAACGTATTCCTTCAGTGTGTGCATGCATGCATGTAAGGAAGTTCTCTCTATCTACTGCAGGTTACTTGAGAATGTACAACACTAGGTACTGACCTACAAGCGCTGGCAGCATTTGTTGCTGTGACTATCAATATTTTTTGATATTGTGTTCAATTCTACATCTCTGGCTGTAAAGAAAGCAAGCAGCAACATTGAATGTAACATGCGTAACATGCAGACAATACAACAACAACACAATATTGCACAGTCACAAGCAATTCAAGCAGCACAATACATGTTTCACACATATGCCTTATACTACAATAAAGACATTTATGTAAGGTAAAGTAACCTGCACATTAAACCACAATTTTAACACACTTGACTTCACGCAACTTGCAGCCTTCCCCACCCCATTCTATTACCACTACAATAACTGTGCATCAGATGTACACAAGACTTTCTCGAGGATCATTTATTTCCTACATTAATTTTTTCTCGCTATGCAATTTAATGCTAATTTGTAAAAATTTAACTTGATAAAGTTTTATGTACATTTTTAGGATGAACCAATTAATTCAACAAACAAAATACAAGAACCTTTTTTGTAATAGTGTGGAAAAGTTATCCTATAAAAGTATTTTTATCCGCCGACTTACATAGCAACCAACAGGATCAATGCAGTTCCTCAAAACTGAGGACGTAGCAAGTCTGAAGGTAACATTTATATTTCATACCACGAAGTTGGTTATAGCATAGGCAATTTAGGATAAAGTGAGCACTAAACATTTACCACCAAAAAATTTACTAGCGTTTACAGCATATAATTCAACATGAACAATAGCATATTCCTGCTTGTATGGTTGCCAGCATGTAGTTCAGTGCTATACACTAAAACCCCGATTTTACGAACCCTGGATTTAATGAAGGTAGTGATTTTACATATACAGTACTCTCAGAAATATTTAAAAATAACAAAATTCAATGAAAAAATTTTAAAAAATTACACTGAAATAGAAATAGTTTTAAAATTAATGATCTAATTAACGGCTGTAAAATAGGAGTTGTAAAGTTGCAGTAATTACATGGATAGTTGTAAAAGGATAACTGCACCACCTACCAGCCATATAAACTTTTTCGCAGCCATGGCTCAATTTTCTAAATAAATTAGACGTTCATATATGGCAAACTCCCAGAACACTGTGATACAGATTCCTTGAAACTATTTATACGTGTAAGAACTTCATCTGTTGAACATCTGTACAGATTGTAGTGGCGTTATTTATCAGCCATCTTGTGAAATGTCACACAGTTGCACACACTATCTAGCTGCCCTGAACGTGCCGTTTTCCTACATTCATATATTACCATTCATACTTTTTTTACAAATTAACTTATCATAAGTTGAAGGATTGCTTTTAGTACCAAATTTCTATACGACCATGAAATGAATAAATACGTCAGCATTTCTTTCTTACTCTGGTGAGTTATTTACATATGGTAGATGCATTGTACTGGCTGCCAATGCATGCCTAGTAGATACATAACAGAGAAAAATATTTGTTTTGGTGACAAAGAGACAACACGAGATTGTAGCTACCATTTCAAGTATGTTTATGTTCAGAAGACCTCTATCAGTGTAAATTATTTCACTGATATATTGTCACGTTTTCTAATTATTATTATTATCCCTGTCAATTACATGAATGTAACAATTTGATGAATGTGATGAATTGGACCCAAAGTATTTTTTAAATAGGAGGTCTAGTGTATTTTCATATTAGTGTATCAGTTGAACTGAAACTACATATGTTCCTACCAACAGCACAATTTAACTTGCATACACGAACATCAGCACCATGTCCAGAGAGGGTAAATCTTTCTATCTGTACAGATACAAACGCACGGTCAATCTGTGATCAAAGCCACAGAGTTCATACTGTAATTCATAGTTTTACTAAGAGATAGCGTGAGCAAGCTTCGCTGCTAAAATAAGTTTAAACTTTTTATATTACACAGTGAAAAATAGGTTAACTTTATTATACATGTAGGAGTATCAGAAAGAATGTATGCCCAGTCAACTGCCAAATTAAATAAAGTAATTGATTGTAAGTGAACGTTTATGTTTTATGACTGCCAGATATTTTGTTTGAAATTAGTACTTAAACAGCTCATTTTCAAGTTTACATCTGCTGAGCTACGTTATTGCTCCTAGAGCACATTTGGAAAGGAATTTCAGTAAGATGTGTGTTTGTGGCTTCATTGGTGGTTGCAGCAGTTTTGTTTTCCTACGGTGATGTGTAACAAAGTATTTACATATTTATGTAGGTTGTAATTGTAGCAGAGAACATGCTGTATGCCTAAAGCATAGCTTGTAACAAAATAAATTGCACACTTTGGCACTATTACAAAACAGACAAGCACGTGGCAAGTTTAATTTTCTTACTGTGTGTGTGCAGAAGGCTTAGACAGCTAGGTTAACCAATTAAATAAGTGGACAGAAGTATGAGGTACTCGCAGACTAGTACTGCTTGATACACACACATACATAAGTAAGTATTAACATGTATTGTAGCACTGTGTGCGGTTACAGGACGTTTCACGCGCTTCGGCCAGCTTCATCAGGCGGTGAGTTGAGGCATGCCGAGTACCAGCTACTGCTTATTTTGCACCTGCTCATTCTTTGAGTGTGTGTGTGTGTGTGTGTGTTTTCAACACCCCCACACTCAGACATGGAATGCATAGTCATACAGCAGACATAAAACAAGCAACACTTTGACTCATGTTCTAGCACCACAGTAACAAGAGCCTTACCACCGACGGACAATCTCACAGAACTAAGTCCATCAATACATTACTATATCTCAACCTGACTGCAGCAAACAGCACCAGAATACCCTACGTCTCCTCGATGTAAACTTTCCCTCAGCACCCTAGTTCTCTCCCTCGACGCTAGGGCAACCAACCATGCTTCTACCGCTGTCATTACTCGCCACCTGATGAAGTTGGCATGTCATGCTCCTGTGCAGTTGCGCAACAATACGTGTACGTCCTTTCTTACTTAGGTGCGTACATATAACTATTGAGAAGTACCAGCCTGTGAATGCCTCAACCCTCTGGCTACTTAAACAACTGGTTAGATGAAGAAGCAACAAGTATTTGTAGTTTCTGGAATGTTTACTTGGTCATACACTGTATTCACGATGTTTGTCGAGATATTCACAAATGTTTGTAATACATCTGCTGACACTTGCCACTGCTACAATATTCATTGTATTTAAATATAGATGAGCTATTTTAACATTAGATGTTTTTGCATGCAAAATGGTTTTATCTGTGACCCGTGTGCAAAACTATTCAGGAGGAAATATTATGAAAGAGCTGTACATAAGGCCTGACTAGCAGAAACCAACTGTAGAAGTTACCTTACAGATGTTTAAAATAACAAACCTCTAACGATAGCCATTATTGATCACTTGTTTACTTAATGAGTAGATGCTGTAGATTACATTTTTCAGAGAAATGTAATGTAAATACAAACATGTGGCAATGTTTTTTTAACATGCAGCAGAATGATAACTGGTTGAAAACAGAAATTTTAGTGCTCAATATATCCTGAACTACCTATAGAAAGTGTGACGATTTTAACAGAACAAATTATTTAAAGTCTCAATTTTACAAGCAATGGTTGTTACAAGAGCAGCTATTTTAACAAGATAATTCTCAGAAAGAATATTGAAAAATCACAAATCTTAGCATAATTGTAAGAAAACACAATGTAAACTAATTAAAGCTATGTTATCTAGTTTCCTGCAATTAAATGTGTTAGTCATCGCTGTGTTGCAATATGGAAAACAAACTGTGTTAGTAGGGGTTTGAAGCGTTCAGTCTCCTCTCTCACGAAACATCAGCTGTTCACTGCGTAAATAGCAACAAAGGTAAATAACAGCTCAACTTGCACATTGATTTGGAGAAGCCACATATGACTGGTTCTGACAGTTGGGTCGAAGACAGTCTAAAAATGGTTTCAAGAAGTTTTTTTTCTTTTGATTTATTGACTAGCCATGCAAATATTATTAATTTGATTTTTTGATTTTGCAAAATGAGTGGAAACAATTTTTACACTTACACCAGATATTTGTGATTATTATCAACGAGACTGACAAAGACCAGATTGTGTAGAGATATAAGATACCACTGTCGACCCTTTTGACTAGAAAATAGTTTATGTTAGGCATTTGCTATATTAACTTAAACAAAGATATACACATATGATTTGGAAGACATACGTCTATTAGAATTAATTGTCTTATTTCAGTATGAACAGGCCACAGACTTTTACAACAAAATTTTAAAAATTAGGTGTTGCACAATTTTTAAAAAATTTAGTTCCCTCCCACCAAACACGTTTAGATTAAATCCGTTTCAAAGAAAGAAAAAAAATTAATAGCTTGTCACTCATATAAAACAAAGAAATAAGCTTGTTCTGTTAAGGTAATATTTTGTGTTAAAAACATTTCCAACTATTTCATCACAATTCTAGAGATTCAGGAGCTGAAACTACTCAAACTATTTTGCCAGGTAATACATATCACGAGGTCTCGCAAAATAGAAAGTTGTGCTGTAATTTTTTTTTGTAAGGAAACAATCAAATAATCTTGACATTTTAAAACCAGAAAAATGCTGGCATAAATGCTAGCAGTTGTAATGAAATACAATTTAAAATGTTAATGTGACACATGTAAGTTGGACACCAGATGTGGGAACAGCAAACTGAATTTAGACTGTGCCGCTCGCACAACATCTGTGTTTGGAATGGCAACTTAACACTACACAGTTACAATTACAGTAATCACATACGCTTGTATCTCAAAACTATGTTTTCAGTTGCATACATCTGCTGAGTTAACGCAGGTCATTGCATGAACTTAGTAATGCAAACACAACCACGGAAATGCTATCAATTAAGTTTATTATTTTCACAATTATTGTTTTGAGACTGGCACGGATAGACACAACTCATAATCTTAAGGCCACAATTTTTTCGTGAAAATAATTTTGCCCCAGTTAGTTTCAGTGGCTTATGTATACATCTGCAGCCAGACTGTTATTGGCAGCGTGCCTTGGTCTCTAGTTTGACTGTGATCAGTGGATAGAACGCCTAGACAAGCGAGAATTAAAACATCCAATGATAGACTACGATGCAGAACTGCAGATGTGTACGTAAGGCAGTGAAACAAACAGGGCAAAGCCCATGGTTCCAGTCGTATGGCATCTGGCCTGCTGCGAAATAGGCAAGTACATGCATGGTTATATATTAGCAATCTTTTTATAATAAGTTTCAATTTTAATTTATTATTTTTTTCTGTTTCAAATTGCGGCCTACCATTATTTATGACAAACAATTACAACAACATCAATATTTTATCACTGTGCGCGAGCAAACTTACTTTTAAAATTGCTTCATAGGATACATTTCATTTTCATCAAGATATAGAATGTTGTTTAGTGTTAAATGTATTATGAAAGTTTGACTGGTACTGTACGTATGTAAGTTACCAACAAATCCCTTTGTCCCCTACTAGCAACAGTTGTGAAGTGTTCAGCCACTTCCCCATCTTGTTTAAATATTTATAAAGTGTTTTTATTTTCTTATTTAAATTTATATGTAAATCTTTCTTAACAGGCTATATGCCATTTTCAGGGTGAGTTTGTCAGGTGTCCGGTGCGATGCAACAGAATTCAATAACCTAGTAATTGGCGATATGTTAATTTAAATTCATCTTTTCAACATTTAAATATAAATATAGTCAAGGAATTTTAAAGTAGAGTCATTTGATTATTTTCCTGGCTTGTTTGGTTTCAAATTGACCACAGTAAAATTTTAATTATTTTTGTTGATATAACTTTTTCTTGTATTTTGACCAATTTTTGAGTTTTGGCAATTTTAGCTTATTAATTTTTCCCTGGTGAAGTGAGTAACTTCAGGTGTTGCAAGCTTCTCCAGGCTGTAGGATTTTTGGTGCCGACGTTGTGGTTGATCACTTTCTTCATGGAATTCTCTCCATGACGTAGGTTATTGACGCACGTAGGTCAGCCATCACAGGGGGTTGCTTAGGGTATTGCGCCGCGAAAGTAGTTCCGCTGTTGCGCACCTTTTGTCCCCAATTATTATATTTGTGTGGATAAAGAATTTTCTTTCAATGTAAAACCTATAAACGGAAATTTTGGAATGGTTTGTTTAATGTTTTAAGGGTAATTTTGCTGGTTTTGTTGAATTTTGGATACTGTTGTATCACTCCGCCGTGGTGCGCTTTTTGTTACCATGTCCGTTGCCATGAGAGAACAGTTGGTGTCGGGCGCTGGCCCGAGGCGGAGGTGAGTGGTAGAACAGTTGGTGTCGGGCGCTGGCCCGAGGCGGTCGCGGTGTTGTAGAGCAGTTTGTCTTTCGGTCGCAACGAACAAGTGCTTCGTATTTATTTCGTTTGTTCGGGCATGGTAACGCCGGACATCTGACCATTTTCCCGTTTATTTGTGTATTGACCAAACCGTCAGTTGTAAAATATTCATGAAGCAAGCAAAAAAATGTAAAAGATAAAATCAAAAAATAAACAAACAGTTGCCTTATCACGTGAGTCTAATTTGCAATATCATAACAATAGTTTCCGTATCCTTTTAAATGACTAAACTGAGCTATCCGGCGCACTTCACCACATAACCTCAACGTCAAGTGACAAACCATAACAATAGACCACAGCAACAAGCAGCAGACGCAAGGACGCGTCACACAGTACTTAAAGGTTACCATGCAAGCTCGCTGTTCACTATTCTCTACAGTGTTACCACAACAATTCAAATTTAAAAACAAGTAAACAATTGCATCCAGGCACTCATTCTGTCACATAATGAAACAACTTTGCATGCTATTACAGAGCCACGTTGCTTTACGGACACTAGCAAATGTCAACTTTGTTTTGTAAAACACCTTGGTTATTATGTTATTAGATTTGTCGCAGCACATATACGATACAAGCCACGTGTCTCGAGAGCTTAGAACATACCACAGTAAACATTGTGCACTCTAATATAACAAATACCTGACGGTACACTGCAGTCTTTAAATACAGCTGCTAATACATTACCCAACCTCACTTGAAACATTCTACACAGACTTCTCTACTACTTTTCAACACAAATTCCTGTATTATATAACACTTTTACATATTGTAAAATACTCTCTGCAGTTTATTTCATCCAATAATTATAAATGTAATTATTTAACAGTAACAACTTGTCCCTCTTCACTTCACTCTAGTTCAAGTGTACAGCGTCAGTATCTACCATCGCGATTGCAAACCTAAGCAACGGTACACAGCAAGACTTCATGTATCTATGTCTAGCATACATTTTTTAAACTAATAGAAAATACCTCCTGTAAAATAAATCACTATAGCCTGTCTCCCGTAACTCTTCCATATTTCAACATTTCTCTACTAATAAATGTGTCCGACAGTTCCATTGTTTGGAGCATTAAACCTACCTGGCTTCCTGGAAAAACAGTCTCTGCAAGCCTGTGTACAGACATACTTCTCAGAAGTGAAGTGTCAGAATACAGAATACTTACATGAGACAGCCTATAGTCGAAAAAAATCACTAGCGGGTCGAAAAAAATCACCAGGTAGTCGAAAAAAATCACCAGGCAGTCGAAAAAAATCACCAGGCAGTCGAAAAAAATCACCAGGCAGTCGAAAAAAATCACCAGGCAGTCGAAAAAAATCACCAGGCAGTCGAAAAAATCACCAGGCAGTCGAAAAAATCACCAGGCAGTCGAAAAAATCACCA